>CM067375.1:11672726-11770226 GCA_034401795.1 Chaetoderma sp. LZ-2023a
GGTGAAATTTCCATTTTTCAAAATAGCCACCGAAATTGTTGGCTACGATCGTGCTGAAATTTGGTGAACTTCTAGGTCCACTGAATTATCACTCTGATCGGTGCTTTCAATGTAATGTCAGGATCATGATTGTTTATAGTCTGCAGAAATTCACTCATGTCTTCTATTGTATGCGGTCAGATTAAAAAGGTATCACCAAATAGCTATAGGAATTGAGAGGACCGTTGCTTCATTCTTGTAGGGCATGTTCACTCAGGCATATACACGTTGTTAAAGCTAAGAATGAAACGTTTGCTCATAGAGCAAACACGAATTTCTGGATAAGCCTCTCCATAAACCCTTTAGTGGCTAAATTTGGTCAAGATTAACGAGATATTTGCTTATTGAATGTCCATTTGCAGGCCAATAGAAGACTATATTTGAGAATTTACCACTTGAATAACTGGCTCGGTTATCTAGCCAGTCATTCCAGTGGTAAATTCTCAAAAAATTGGCCTGCACATGGATATTAATTAAGATCACTGTGGAGGCCGGTTTGGTCGTCTTAAGGTTAAACTCAAGATCATTACACTGCAAATCAAGTTTCAGCAGTTCTACTATGTCCCTGTCTGGTCGACGTGTATCAGGGTATTTTTGTAAGGCCATTCAGACATAATTTATTCTCCTTTCTATATTAATGTTTGTGCGCATCGAGTCAACACGTAGGGTTACCAGAAATCAATTTGGGAGCGATTTGATTTGTGCTAGTTTCAGAAAAATATCTTCAGTATTTTTCTCACGACTTGGAACCCTGTTAGCGATTGTTTGTAGATAATAATCAATGAATTCATTTATTCTGTATGATTCTAAGCCGCAATCCGAGATCTTAGCTCAGCCTGGTGGTAGGTAGTAACGAACGTGTCTTGCCAAGCATCTTACGGCGTCTGAATTTTCGGCGTGTGGCAGCACTGTCTCTCACGTAAAGATAATCAAACTATCTTTCATTAATATTGTCATTTTCCATAACGGTTCCAGAATTTCATTAAACCTGGGACAGTTTATCAGCAAACATGGTTTATCTCGCATCTTGTAATATTTCGGAATGCTTAACTGTCTCTGGGCATTTTTATATGGTTTTCTTTTAACATTATTACTGTAGTGGATCCTTTGTCAGCCGGCTTGACAACACTATTTGTATTATCGCCTAGTTCTAAGGCTCTGAGCTCATTTGTCAGTAATTGTACCTTTCCAGTTGTAGATATGTCCCGCCCATCAATATCTAAGCTCCGCCCACACATCGACAGCGTTGGGATCGATCGATCTCTGAACTCCATGGCTATCAATTTCCAGAAAACTACACAGGTTAGCTGTTGGATATTTTGAAACTAATTTGACCGTGCGCAGTTACTTCCCTATGGCAGCAACAGCGCCCAGTCAAATTAGTTTCAAAATATAGATAACATGCTTACTAAATATTAATGACAAACATTTCGTTCAACAACGCTTAGTCCGTCACCAATTATGCGTTCGTGACGAACTTACCTACGACACGCATGACGTCATTCATTGTGACGTCACCATACACATGCACTAAAGTTTGTCCTTTGATGATATACTGGACCTTTCCAGTTTATTCATCAATTATATGACGTCATAATCAACTACGAATTACGCCTAGAATTGCGTAATTAACCGAGCCAGTCATTCCAGCGGTACATTTTCAAAAATGGTCTTCTCTTAATCTGCAAATGGGCGTTTTCTATGAGAAAACCTTCTTGAACAAATTCAAGGCTTAAAGGGTTAAGGTGATCCACAAATATCACGATGATTTACATTACTGATACTCATTGATCTATAGACAGTAACCTATGTTTTAAAATATATCAATAACTTGTAACAACTGTATCCTTTATACATCCAAATGATACCAGAATTTCCTGAACCATTCATCATTCCGATTGACAAAACCATAGAATAAATTTTGTGGAGACAAATGTTCAGGAAATCATAATAAATCACTATGACTGAAAATAATAATATTAAATAATTCACCAAAATAATCAGATTACTCAATAAAAAAACATCAGTTTGATGATACACGAACCCGTCCCTTGAATAAGCTCCAATTCATCTCCATAATTTCCCCGCATCAATAACTATTTGAAACCGAAAGTTCAATTAAGAAAACACCTTTTCAAATTAATAAATATTCTGTTGAATATTCTTAACTAGTTTGACAGTGAGATGTTCGTGCATATAGCAGCAATGGGTTTCAGTCAATTAGTTTCAAAATATTTAACAGTTTAGCTATGCGATTGCCCTGAAAGTGAGATTCATGGAACTTGTGGTTCAAAGGGTTAGAGATGTTCTGATTCATCAACTGACCTCCCAATCCAACAGTATACATGATCCAACGGACCTGACAATATAAGCCATAAGGTGAAAAATACAACAGAACACAGCATTCTTACAACACACATCTATCTGAGGTCACAATCTAAAACTAGACCTGAGCACTATAACCCCAAATGCGAAACCTATTTTGAATATGACAAACTTAAGGAGATTACGACCGCAACACAATATGTTTTAATGTAAATCACATTATTCCGGACTCGCTGTCCGAAAACATATACATGATCCACTGCACCTAAGCACTATAACCTAAAGGTGAAACCTACTTTCAGTATGAATAGCGTATGGGGGAATTATGACCCCCCCCCCCCCCCCCACACACACACACACACATTAACACATTATTAAAGAGCGATGCTAATCTCATCTCAAATGCTGTATTGCACCGATAGAATATGGTTTATAGATTCTATATCATCCATATCCTGCCACATTCCCTGCTCTGTATAGCAATTATCTGTTTTGTAATATCGAGTAAAGGTTGAACAGTGATCGACACCATTTTGTCTCCTCAAGCTATTGCGTGTGGTGTCATGTAAGCACCAATGCATCACATTCTTTATTATGTAATGCTCATCCCATTGAATATTTTGAAACTAATTTGACTGGATGTGGTTGCTGCCTATGGCAGCAACAACTTCCAATCAAATTGGTTTCAAAATATTCAACAGCTTACCTGTAGGATTGCGTTTATACCACATTGCCAAACTATAGTTGGCGCCTCTATGAGCGTATATAGCTAGGCAGACACGCTAGGATTTTTCTGATTGGTTGAAAAGTAAATCATGACAGCCATCATATGGTGTAGAAATGTACCAACATTTAACTACTAAATCATGAATATCTTTCCTTAGCGGCGGGAAAAAAAAGCTTAAAATTACCTGGATAGTTTATGACCGGCGTGTTAGATCACCTGAATAGCTATCAAGAGATGGGATTAGTTATCCTTTAATATAAGAACGCTGACGTGTGCAATGTCTCGCCTGTAAAGGCATGGATTGTATTGTATGGACTGTCAAAGCAAACTTGGCATAGTTCATATTAGATATATTCAGTGAGACACCAGCAAACAACTGTAACCCATCAAACATGAAACATTTGGCTAAACTCTGGATAGTCTAATCTTGAAAAAATTCCAAAAATTAAATTATGAATGATGCGGATAGTACCAGAGCATGGTATATAACACCGCTGTGCAATTTTGCTAGTAACCGATGAGGCAGTGCTGAACGAGAATGGTCCATACAAATCATACCCTAAAAATATTAAAAATATTCTATGTCTAATACCTTGAGAAACGTAGGCAAAATTCTCCAAAATCAGATTAGTAATGATGCAAATTGTACACGTATGGTGTAATATGTCCAATAAAGAAAAGTTAACCTAAAAAACATAAACAAATATTTTAAGTCCACATCCGTGAAAAATCAGGAAAAAGTCTTGAATGCTTTGTTATTGTTTTGTGGCGAAAGATTGCCAGATTATTATTCTTAACAGAGAGCACACGTTTCATAGATTCTGTGAACATCAGCTGTCTGGCCAGATTTTTGTTACAGCTCAGTGTCCTCGGAAGTAACCACCGATTGCTCTAGGATTTCCATGCAGGTGCATACAAAATGAAAAGTACTAAACATTGCTATGTAGTAGCCTAGACGTTTCCATATGACATGGATGCCTTCAACTTAGGCTTAGGACAGAGGCCACTTATGCTTTAACATCTCCTGACGACTTTCTAGATATTGGTGTTACATCGTCCATCTGACGCATGATCTCCTACACTCTTTTTCTTTGCTTAGATGATTTCCTCTACTGAATGTGCAAACGGGCGTCCATAACAAACTCGGTGGACCCGAAGAAAAGCGTCGACATTATCAATCCTGCACCAATAATCTGCCTTGACGATCACAGAGAGGGCGTATATATCATGCAGCTATTTGGATAAGAGGTTGTGTATACAAAAAGAACATCCATGAAGCAAATGGTACCGGCCGGAACGTAAGGGCATACCGATTAGAGCCCATGCGGTATGAGTGTGAGATACTACCTCCACGGTGTCAAATAATCTAGAAAGGGAGCATGATGATGATGATGATAATGATTGTAGCAACAGCAATAAAGGGGATGAATCGGCATCAAATAGTGAATGCGCATCATTGAGTAATGCTGTGGTCAAATATGGCTGGTAGTTGTACTGTCTGCTATGTAGTGGGAACCAACAAATCATTGCGAGTGGCAATGTAGTACTTTGCCTGGCATATGTATGAAGGTATGTCATTTCATCTTTCACTTCCCCATAATTGTATTTTGCAAGTTTATTCAATAATGTACATTCTGTTATCAGTTATAGAAACACAATTCCATGAAATAAATTAATATTGACGTTTTGGATCTGTTATCTCATTAAGATATTAATGCCAAAGTAATGCCAAAGTAATGCCAAAGTAATGCCAAAGGTCACAAGAATGCACTATTGCCATGTTTTTATTGGTGACCCTTTGACCTCTGATGACATAAATATCCAACTGATTTACATGTAATATACATATGAAATCGCAGAGAACACTATAAGAAACATGCTGAGTGATCATTTATTAATCAACATTATTTAGATGTGAATATTACGTTCATTTCATTTTTCGTTTCAACATAATTGCATTCTTCTGCTATTTTCGACAAGGACATTATGTCAGTTATTATTGTAGCAGCATCTCATGAAAGGAATCAACATTGACTCTTTAGATTTGTAGGAAGGTATTTATTATTAACTTCTTAAGCTAATAACGCCAAAATAGGTCTGTGTAAATACATTGCCAGTTACAGCAATCAAATTTCTTAGCATTTAATTGACTAAATTTTGTCAAAAAAATCAAAATATTTGCTTATCCAATATCCATTTGCAGGTCAAGTGAAGACTATTTTTTGATTACCGACCCAGTCATTCCAGAGGTAAATTTTCAAAAATAGTTTTCACTTGGCCTGCAAATGGACATTCTTCAAGACTACTGCAGAGGCCTGTTTTGGCCGGCATCGTCAGGAAAGGGTTAGCGGTGATAAGTGATGACCTGTTGAGGTGTGGTGGCGTGATAATAATCTAACTGATTGCATAAAACATAATGGATATGGAAGGGGAAACATGAAACATTATTTTAAGCCATCATTTATTAATAATAAATTATTTTTAAAATGCCATTTTTCTCAATTTTTATATCCACAATCCCAGAGAAATGACAGATTTTAACGTCCATGATGCGGTTTTGATTGATGCCTAGAAAATAAGAATCGTGACAAATTTTTTCTGGCAATATGTCCAGATCTTTTACTTAGAAGCTAATAATTAAGTGAAGCACAATAGCGGTAAATCCTGGGGGGTGTACGGGGGGGGGCTTCTCCTCGCCCCCAGACTAGGGGAATGGGCGTGAACATGGGCAGAGCTATAACCAATGGAAGAAACCATTTTAGCTATGGTCTGCCCATCTAGTGCTAAGCTCCATCCTCACTTCTGTGTTGTGATCAATCGATCACACTCCATGACTATCAAATTCCAGAAAACTATTACACGTAAGCTGTTGAATATTTTGAAACTAATTTGACTGGGCGCTATCGCTGTCGTAATTAGTTTCACAATATTCAACAGCATGTTTATTAAATAGTAAAGAAATATAATTCATGCAACTTGACGGACTATTAAGTATATACGTAATTTGTTATGACGTAAGCCTATACATCACATAGATCATTATAACGTCATATGATTGACTTAGAAATTGGATTCATCAATTCAACAGATTTTCTATCCAGCTGACTTGCTCCCTTATCTAGAGTTTCTCTCTCTCTCTCTCTCTCTCTCTCTCTCTCTCTCTCTCTCTCTCTCTCTCTCTCTCTCTCTCTCTCTCTCTCTCTCTCTCTCTCTCTCTCTCTCTCTCTCTCTCTCTCTCTCTCTCTCTCTCTCTCTCTCTCTCTCTCTCTCTCTCTCTCTCTCTCTCTCTCTCTCTCTCTCTCTCTGCAAACATGCACTTGGGCGTCATTACACATCCATTAATCAACACAGACCTTGTAAAATCATAGCTACTATTATTTAAATGTTTTAGTTTCGTACTATCCATATAATTTTGCAGTATACCACACAAATGTATATCACATACATCTGATATATAACTTTGTATAAATAGTTCAAACATGTGTCAACATTTCATAAAATACACACTGATTCACTTGAAACTTCTCTGTTAATAACAAAAACTACTATTGTTCAATATCTTGACAGCCTGCCACCAACACGCTGGTCGATTCGCAACTCAAAATGTATCACATGTATGGGACATAATCGCGCTAATTTATTTGCTCAGACGATTCTTATACGATGACATTTATCTCCCTTTCACCATTATTTGAATGAAAATAAGCAATAGTTGCGAGATTTTCCAACACATTTTTGAGAACCTCTAACTTTTAGAGGAAATCAGTCTCTTTAATAAAATAAAAAAACATGTACACGCATGTTCAGTGAGAAAAACTGTACTAGAATCGATAACAAATATCGCGTTTACTAAAAGTAATTTCAGAGACACTGCTTTCAATACCTGCATTGTTTACTTGTAATTCCTATGCCGGTCTATGCGAGCTGTAACCTGAGTGCCATAGATACAGGCGGCTTATCGATTGCCGGAATCGAAGAAGTTGAAATCAGAATTCCCGTTTGGCGTGTTTTCAAATTTACATTTCTTGCTTATTTCTTACTCTATGCTCGCACAATTTTCATGTGGGAGACATATTTTGATTCTACTTCAACTATATTGTTTAAATGGCAATTAAAATTGTGTTTACATACAGACTTTAACTTATAATGTACCTCAATAAAATGAATTTATCTAAATCCTAGGCCGTCTTCTCACTAGAGAGTTAATCGGGAATAACGCCATACCTCAGTATTGCGTTACGCCGGATAAGTCTCTAGTGAGAACAAGGCATTAGGCCTCTTTCGCATTGCCTAATCCTGTTTAACTATTTCGTGTACTATGTGGGTTAATAATTAGCCGATATATCTGTTTGCATTCAGCCTGCTGGAAGATAGACCTGGACTGGATGGTGGTGCTACCTGGTGGAGAACTCGATAAAATGCTGATCGTTGTGCTACATCGCAGACAGTGCGAGAAAATACTTACGGTAACGCTACCGGGCAAATTTGAGGGAATAGGCTGCGTTCACAAAGGGAAGCAATAGCGATTTATCGGAAGATAAACCGCCGATTTTATGGGATTAAATTCCGAAATAAATGACGTATTTATTCCTGTACAAGAGCCAATCCAATGAGAATGCTAGCCAATATACCTGTTTTTTACCGAAATAGTGGCTGTATGAGAACACGGCCTTAGCATATGATGATTTTATTACATGGTAATTACAGTAATTCTTCCTGTTGTGAATTTAAACTAGAGACACGTATGCCTGATTCAACTTCACAACTAAAATTTTATTAAATTATGCAGAATCAAATCATCAATATGTTAAGAATTATTTCGTTTCGTTACATTAAGCCATGTGGCTTAAAGCACATGTATGTGCAAAGGCGTGACAACATTAATAAACCCAAACTTAAACACAACTAGCACAGCATTAGGTACTGCAGTGGCATGCAATAACACACTGATTTAACAAATACATTGTTTTCATTTCAAAGATAAAATATGTGTCTTTATGCTGCTAGAATTACATTAATTAACATAAGACGGCCTTTACTGAGAAACTTTAACCCCCCCACCCCCATGTTTCTGCCAGGTGTGTCATTTAATTATAATTAATCATGTACCGGTAATAAGATTTTTTACTAATTAAGTTTTAGAAATTGGCATGGAGAAATTGAAATAATTTGAGAAATAGTAGATGGCATATGCATACAGCTTATATCTTGGCCTTAATATACAACTATGTATGTCTGTGAACTTGAGTCACGTTACACTCATGTTTGTTGCGGATTGAGAGGGAATTTAGTGCAGAAGTTTCCATAGAGGTGGTCAGAATTCTGAAACTAACTGGAACCTATATAGATCAACAGTGCTCAGTGCCGATGAATAGGATTAGAGGCTCTGTTCTTACTAGAGAGTTAATCAGGAATAATGCCATACTTCTGTATGGCGTTATTCCTGATTATCTCTCTAGTGAGAACACGGCCATAGTATACACGGCGTGGTTGTAGCATCATAAATACATACATGACGTCATACAGTATAGCGTATGCGAGAAAAATGGTGGTCTCCATATGCCAACAATAACCTGATTTTCATATACAAATAAGTGTGATATATGTATAAATGGACACGTCTAAATGTGAATGATAAAGAGTCTTAGGCCGTATTCTCACTAGAGACGTAATCCGGGGTAATGTCATACTGAAGTATGGGGTTATTCCAGATTAACTCTCTAGTGAGAACACGGCCTTAGACATTGTTCTCATACAGGCGCTATTTCGGTAAATACCAGGTATATCCGCTGGCGTTCTCATTAAACTGCCTCTTGTTCTGGAATAAATAGTCTTGCTACAGACAGGGTGGACACCAATATTATTATTTGGGCTATGCATCTGTCCTAAGACGTACCAGCTAGACGAAAATAAGTCATCATTCTTTGTCTTTCTAGCCTGTCGTATCACATTCTCTGCAACCACAATGAGGCAGATAGCCATCTCGTTCTACAAACACCTAATGCATTGAGTCAGAGTTTTAATCATGCACGCGAGAGTGCTACATCACATCTTGTTGAACTCTAACGGATACACGGTCCTTTGCAACGGATGAATCCACTTTTAGCTCATTTCTAGCTAAGCTCCGCCCATGCCTACGGCAGCAACAGCGCTCAGTAAAATTAGTTCCAACAGCATGTTTATTAAATAGTAAAGACATACAATCCGTATAACTGAAAGTTCTTTATAAGCTCATGACGGAATTAGCTACCTCATTTATTACGTTGTTGATTGTGATGTCAGCCAACACGTGATGTAATTCATTATGACGTCATATACTTGATCGACAGATAGAATTCATCAATTGCCAGCTGTGACACAGAATCATCATTAATAGTCAGAGGGAAATACAGCCAATGAGACAGCTGGTAATGGTATCCCGAGCGAACACTTTAGTTTTAACGTGGTCAGAAGCCCCAGTGCATGAGTCAGAAGTAGGTAGTTCAGTCCTCGACGTCCTCCTGAGTCTACTGTATGATCGAACCATTAGTCAACAGGACAGAAATGATGCCCATTATGGAATGTTCTTGAAGAGAGGAGGAGCCATGGAGAAAATCACACCCACTTAGAATGCTCTGGCATCAAACGAAGTGTCTATCATGATGTCACCTGGAGATTGGTGTTAGACCAAGCAGAGAAACGGGAAGTCGTGGTTGATGACACTTCCCCATGTGAACTAGTCAAACAAAAGGATATAATAATATTTAGCACAAAGAACGACTATGTGATGTAATATTCCATGCTTCTCGAGGAAAATTCCACAACAGAATGTTTAATATTACTAAGACTCCTATATGGCCGCAGAATGCCCTGCCGACTGTTTATCAGCGGCCTAATAAAATAGTGGGGTGGTAGGAATGTAAAAGTTATATGTCTCGACTCAGAAGGTGCTTAACAGAAGTGATTGAAACTCACATATGCATCGATAAACCCGCTTTCTAATCGTATATCATACAATAATATGTGTAGTAATTAAGGTCTTAGAATGGTACACGAGAAAGACTTAACATACTTATTTTATGTAAATTTTAGCAAGATGTGCTGATTACTAAAATAATTCTTCTAATGGACATTTCCAGTTTTAGCTATGCCCCGCCCACCTCTAGCTAAGCTCCACCCACAGTTCGCCGTGATGGGATTGATCGATACCGACTGCCCTAACTATCAATTTCCTGAAAACTATACAGGTAAGCGGTTGAATATTTTGTAACTAATTAGGCTGGGTGCTGTTGCTGCTAAATTAGTTTCAAAATACTCAAAAGACTATTTATTAAATAATAAAGGCATACAATTCGTACAACAACACATAGTCCGATTTCAAATATGCGTTCGTGGCGTACTTATCAACGTCATTCGCTATGGTATCATTGTACACGTAACGTAGTTGATTATGACGTCATATGACCGGTGGATAAAGTGGAAAGGTCCCTTGCCGGGCTGTCAAAGATTCCCCTGGTCGTTGGATATATCAAACCTCCTACTATCAATGTCTAAAGTGAAGTTTTCTGCTTATCAGTTTGCACACATGACCCTTAGCAGCTACTGGACTATGATCAATATGCAATATTTGAAATGAGATATGTATCCCGTAACACAATATCCTAATTCGGGAAGGTATTTATCGGCCCCTGCAGAAAAACTTTCGGATGTCCTTTCTCACAGTACTAGAAGCGATACAGTACACAAATGGATCTAAGAACGCGTTTGCCCAGCCAAGTAACCATAGGCACTCCTGTATTATATGGTGGGCAGGTAGATAAGGTACGCCCCAAAGTAAATGTCCGTATGAATGCAATGCGCTTGGCAAATTGGCTATGTAGAAAATACTGATTACAATTACCAGCGCCCGTGGGTCAGCATTTCGTCTATTTTCTTCATGTAGTGTGAGGGACTTGCCTGCAAATGACCCTCGAACTGATAGGGTGGTTTGCTTCGCACAATGGATTAACAATATTAAAATTGCTGGTAGAAATGTTGCAAGAATAAAGAACGCATAATAGCTTTTTAATATTTCCTTTTCATCTCCTAGTATCTCGCAAAATATCACGGATATATTTTTGGACGTGACATGTTGAGCTCCATAAACCTGAAAATAGGCCGTTGATCCGGTAATCATAAGTCCCCAAATAATCCCGCATGACGTTAGCACACGCTGCCAGGTGATTTGCGCCAACGCCCAGAGAGGGTGACAAAGCTGAATGTATCGCAAACACGCGAACAAGACTAAGTGATACACGCTTGTAACGTAGAACACGACGACCAAGTACACTGATACAGGACACAGAAAGTCGGCGTTTGACAGAATCATGTATGGGTAAATCAATGACATGAACTCAATGGCAACTATGCAAGTTCCCAGATCACTAAACGCCAAAGACGTAATCAGTGCAAATAATGGAGATTTGTAGCGATTTGACCGGAGCAGGTAAACTATAAGTAACAGATTCACCAAGACACCCACTGTAAATATTATCACAGGAATTCCTTTGTAGAAGACTGGATTAATTCTTGATGCTGTATCCACAAATGTGTAGAAAACATCCCAAATATTCCCACCTATTTGCTGCTTTGACATTTGATTTAATGTTCCATTATCATGTACACGCGACAAATGTGACATTGACATGTTAGTGAACGATTCCATATCTCAACACACAGTAAATTGAGAAAATATAATTGAATATTTAAATAGAATTTTGAACATATTTAATTATAAAATATTTTCAAGACAAAAACATATTCTGTTGTCGATTATCTATTGATACCACACATTTCAACTAAGTATGTTTGCACATAGTCTAGGTTTCGCCTCAGAATTCTATACTAGGAATATAGTCTTATAGTGATGATCAATTTGTACCTCAATATCAGACCATATATCGACATCATTGTCTTCCAACATTCATTATTGACCATGATCGTTTGATGTCTGTAAGCAATGCTGCCAAAGGTTCGCCATGGAGTATTTGTGAGCCACATGCTTTGTCATCAACAAGCAGCAGGTTCAATAGAGTAATCCAATTTTAGCTATGCCCTGCCCACATTTACCTAATCTCCACCCACACTTCTATTGCATTGTGATTGATCGATCCCTGAACTCCTTTAGTATAAATTTTCAGAAAGCTACACGGGTAAGTTGCTAACTATGATCTATTTCTATATATGCACCGTCCATTTCTACCTAAGCCCCGCCCATTTTGACACGTGTTGGAATCGATTTAAATAAATTGAATCCTAAATTCTCAAATTACTCAAGTTCAAGATAATTAAATAGGTAAGCTGTTGAATATTATTGAGCCTAATGTGCTTGAGAGATGTTGCTGTCTTTTGCAGCAAGATCTCCCAGTCAAATTAGTCTCAAAATAGTAACAGGAAGCTTATTAAATTGTAAATTCATCAAAGGCATACAATTCGTATATTACTGATAGAGTGTTCGATGTTCATGACGGAGAGTTCTACATCATTATGATGGTGACGTCAGCCACTTTGTGAGGTAATTGATTATGACGGCATATACTTGAGTGGCAGATCGGAACACTTAATTATTTGTGTAGCAGCTACTTCGTTACAAAGCGTCAGTAACGTTCCTATGGCAACCATGTCAATTAACTTTTCCGGTTTTAGCTATGCACCGCCAATCTCTAGCTAAGCTCCAACCACATATCGCTCGTATTGGGATCGCTTGATCCATGAACTCCAAGATTATCAAATTCAAAAGAAATATACACATAAGCTGTTGAACATTTTGAATCTAATTTGATCTATCTACCCCGGAACTACATGATTATCGATTTCCAGAAAACTATACATGTAAGTTGCTGAATATTTTGAAACTAATTTGACTTGCAACAGCCCCCAGTCAAATTAGATTCAAAATATGCAACACCATGTTTATTAAATAGTAAAGTGTATTGTAAATACAAATGCAACGCTTAGGCCGTCACCAATTATGCGTTCGTGACACACGTATTTATGTCATCATGGCCTCGTTGATTATGACGTCATCCTACCTGTCACGTAGTTGATAATGACGTCATATGATGGATGGATAAACTTGAAAGGTCCATTCAGTTGAGTAAAACGGTTTGTCTCGACTATGTACATTGCATAGCTAAACGTGTCACGAAGCACGCCAATCATTATATTATACGTTATCAATAGAGCGATTTATTTCGAGCTATGGCCCGCCCATTTCGACCTAACCTCCAGTCACCTTTTCACACGTGTTAGAATCGATTGGGAACGTTGAAATATGAATTCCCAGTATCTAAATTTCAAAGTTCCTATAGAGCTCAAACTGTGTTGAATATTCTAATACTAATTTAAATAGGGTTGTACGCACGCAGGCAAGTACGCACGCACGCTCGCACACTACATATATTAAACTTCAAGGATACAATTGCATGGCATAATCATGTCAACCATTTATTTCTAAACATGTATTTTAAATCAATAATTCAAACAAACGATCACTATTCATGACCGTTGCGTGGTTCTGATGCCAGAGTGGGCATAGTGACTATACATGGGGTTCTTGGGTCCTCCACCAGATATTTTGAATGTCTAGATGCTCTCAGATAACATCTCTCTTCATTTCTAGAGGTAAATATGTATCTTCAACTGGCTATGAAGCTATCTTATTACCCGCGTCGCTAGATGCAAGGCTATATGCATGCATGCGGTGCTTCTTCTTCTTCTTCTTCGTCTTCTTCTTCTTTTCCTTCTTCTTCTTATTCTTCTTCTTCTTCTTATTCTTCTT
Source organism: Chaetoderma sp. LZ-2023a (assembly GCA_034401795.1). NCBI lineage: Eukaryota > Metazoa > Mollusca > Caudofoveata > Chaetodermatida > Chaetodermatidae > Chaetoderma > Chaetoderma sp. LZ-2023a. Next base: position 11,686,616 of record CM067375.1, read on the forward strand.
CTTATTATTATTCTTCTTCTTTTCCTTCTTCTTCTTCTTCTTCTTCATGCATGCGGTGCTTCTTCTTCTTCTTCTTCTTCTTCGTCTTCTTCTTCTTTTCCTTCTCCTTCTTCTTCTTCTTCTTCTTCTTCTTATTCTTCTTCTTCTTAAGGCATTTTTTAATAACGCTGGTTCTACTGGAGTGATTTTCTCCAAATTTCGTGGAATGATATAAACATATCAACGACGCTGGTATTAGACAGATGTGTCCTTGTTTTTATTTCTGGGGGAATTGTCTGTTGTATTAGAATTTAAAAGGCACACTTCACAGATAATACATCATGAAGCGCTAATAGAATGAGCACACCATGCAATTTGGTTTCTATAAGTCAAATACACAGGCTTTAGCAAATTGATGGCTAAATTTGGTCAAGAATATCACACTATTTCCTTACTGAATGTACATTTGTAGACCAAAATAAGATTATTCTCGTAAATGTACTACTGGAATGGCTGACCCAGTTTGAGAGCCAGTCATTTGAGGGGTATAATTAAAACAATTAGTCTTTTCCTGGCCTGACAAATGGGCATTCCTCAAGATCAGTGGAGAGGACGGTTTTGACCGGCGAAGAGCCGCGTAAGGGTTAAATAATGTAATTATTTAAACAATGGTCCTTTCTATTTTTAGCTATGCCCCGCCCATCACTAGCTAAGCTCCACCCACACCTTGCCGTGTTGGGCTTGATCGATCGACGAATGCTCCAGCTATCAATTTCCTGAAAACTACACAGGGAAGTTGTTGAATATTTTGTAACTAATTTGACTATGGCAGCAACAGCGCCCAGTCAAATTAGTTTCAAAATATTCAACAGAATATTTATTAAACAGTAAAAGCAAACAATTTGTGCAACAACGCGTAGACCGTCTTCAAATATGCGTTCGTGACGTCATTCATTATGATGCCATTGTAAACATGGCTCAGTTCATTATGACGTCATATGATGGGTGGGTATTCTGGAAAGGTGAATTGTACATAAAGTCTTTAACTAAACCCCGTGGAGGTATGAGTTATCAAGATGACGTCACAGTATCTATCTTCTAAGCGTAAGCAGTACACCTTTTCAAATGTTGATTAAAATTAATAATCCAGACTTAGCTAAGCGCTGCCCATCTCTAGCTGAGCTCCTCCTACGCTTCGCCCGTGTTTGGATCAATCGATGCATGCACTCTCTGAATCTCCATTTCCAGAAAACCATGGCAGCAACGGCACCCAGTCAAATTGGTTGCAAAATATTCAACAGCATGTTTATTAAATAGTAAAGACATACAATTCGTACAGCAACGCTTATTCAATCATCAATTATGCGTTCGTGATGAAATTAGCTATGTCATTCATGACGTAGTTGAATATGACGTCAGCATACACGTCACATCACAGGCTAAGAAGTTGTTATTTTGAAATGGGTGTTGCCATATGCAGCTGTTGACTTAAGATAGTAATAGCAATTTGGGAACACTGATTAAACATGGACACTCTACGACAAACTACTGTAGAGTAGAATTTGCGTTAACACTATTATAGCACAGACGAACTCTCTTTTACACATATTAAAATAGACCACTTAAACACAATACGGCAATAAGCATAAATAAATTAGTTAACATGTAAATCTACACTATCAAGACAATTCCATCTTAGCACAGTTTCAATCTAGTCAGTGTATGTCTATATAGATTTTGACATGACCGCCGCTTCTGGCGCAGAAGGTGTCCAAATCGTGACGTGCGCGGTGAACATCATGGTCATGGCCGGGTATGACGGACGTCATGCTAACAGATACATATGACAAAGACAAAGAACCGTATTAGGAATGCGAATTTAAAATCCTCTAAAGCACGCAGTGGATTAGAATGGTCCTTAATTGGGGAAGATGTTTGAAATGTGTTGGTTAAATAACTGATAGTGATTATCCGTGATATTATTTTCGATAGATGGAATCTACGATGCAATGATTGCGGCACAGGTTATTCTACAATGCCGTAAGACTCTACAATGCTGTAAGACATCACTTTGGAGACCATTATGTCTTCTTAGTGGGACTGAAAATGTCCACAGTTGTTTTTCAAACAATGGATCTTTCCGGTGTATCCACCCATGACGTCACAATCAACTGTATGACGTGCACGATGGCATCGCCATCAGTGGCGTCATGAATGACGTAGATAACACCACGAAAGCATAATTGGTCACGGACTAATCATTGTTGTACGAATTGCATGTCTTTACTATTTAACAAAGATGTTGGTGAAAGCTTTTAATCTAATTTGACTGGGCGCCATTGCTGCAACAAATATACATCTTACTTTCAACTTGAAGCTTTTACATGAATGTTCTCAATTAAGTAATTTAGGCATGCATGTGATGACTCCAATCTATTACTCACGTACATAACGTCATAATCAAGCATGATATATGTAAGCTGACGTCACAATCAAATACGTAATGAGTGACGCAACTAAGTCCGCCATGAACATTTAAATGTATGTCAGTTGTACGAATTGTATGTCTGCTATTTAATAAACAAAAAATAGGAAAACTATTATTCTTTATTGTTTATTATTCATATATGACCAATCAAAATACTGTTTATTAATTCCTCTTTCATTTCATGTCTATTTTATGCAAATCATACGAATAATTATGACAGCAGAGGTCAAAAGGTCACAAGTTTTAGGCGTTTGATAAAATCCGATAAATGTGCATTTCTGTAACTGGCAACGCACTTGCAAAGGAATATGTTGGTGTTATTATCTTAGGATGGTATGAGTAGACAGCTTCCGACAAATCTAAAGAGTCAATGTTGATTTATTCATGAGATGGTGTTACTATAACATCAAATAGAATCTCATTGTAAAAAATAGCTGAAAATGCAAGTAAGGGCAAGTGAACATAACATTGCAGTTAAATAATGTTGCATAATAGAGCATCACGCAGAATATCTCGTTTAGTGACCTCTAAAATTTCCTGTAGGTTATATGTATATCAGTTGTGTAATTAGGTCACCAAAGGTCAAACTGTAGCTAGCTGTCGCTGCTGCTTAGATTTGTGCAACTGTACATTGCACGTGCTGATAAAGGAATTTGCGCGTGAATGATAAACACCATCTTACAAAGCTACATGGTCAATGTTCATTTATTTCATGGGATGTTGTATGATAGAGAACTGTAAATATTCAGTTGTTCGAAAGTGCAATAGTCAGGAACTGAATGGTTAAATGAGCATAACAACACATCTAAATAATATAGATTAATAAATAACCACTAGGAATGATTCTTCTAGTGGGTTATGCAATGTTATGTATGTTATATTTAATCCACTTGAGTAATAACGTCAGGTTAGGTCGGGTAGTCAAATACTTGATAATTTTGGCTGACGATTACAATTTCAAATTGTACATTACATCAACTAGCTAAGCGGCACCAAAGGAATATGTTGGTGCTTTACACCTTGAAAATGAATTTATTATTATTATTATTATTATTATTATTATTATTATTATTATTACTATTATTATTTTATTGTGAAATATGCCATCTGACAAATAAGAAATGCCAGTGGTTATTTATTCCATTGAATCTTGTTACTATGACTGCTAAGACAATGCTGGTTTTGAAAGTAACTGCAATTAAGTACACCTGAACACAAAGTGAACATAGTACCGTACCTAAATGACCTAGAGAAATAATTGAGCACCCAAAATGTGTGCATTGCTGCCCTCTGCATACTAGATAATAAAATCTGCTAGTTGTATTCCACCATAACATCACTTAATTAGTCACAGTCACTATCAATGTTGCCAGATGCTGATGCCTCACATTAATTTGCTACTATCAATTTAAGTAGAACTACCCTGTTTCTTTCGCATTCTAAAACATCTGCCATCATGGGACAGCATATGATGATCTCATCCATCCTTACACTACATGGTTTCAGCCCAACCATCAGTCTCATTTGGTTCAAGGATGTCTAGCTTTGGTAGATGGGCTCTCTTCCAAATACCTACATGATAATTCAGCCAGTGAAGGCAAGGTCTTATTGGTGGCAGTATGCATAGGTTAACGGTTTCGTCTACTTGTAGTTTCCACTGATTCGCAACACTTTCCTGTGCTATTTAATTGCAAAAGGCTTCAGGTGAAGTTGGGAAGAAGTATGCTATAATGAGCTTTGGCTTACTCATGCATATTCTCACTTATCGAAAGCCATCGACTACTATAAGGCCACCTATGAATGATTGATATACTTTCCTGCGCATGTATGGATTTGCAATGATAATGAAAGAGATTAGTGTTCCACATTCCTTGAGGTTCCACCAGACACTCCACTATTACAAAATAGAGATAAGCTTGGGGTGACATAGGAGAGTCGTACAATCTAGAAGGCAATGGCTAAAGGCCATAAAGATTGCTACTCTACAAGTATCATAGAAAGTAAGGCTCAGATGGCCTAGTTGTGTATTTTCGACCACCCTCATTGGCAAAGATGGCCACATTATTTGAAGTAAGAAATGACAATTTACCAAGAGTCTTGAATGCTTTGTTCTTGTTTTGTGGTGAAAGATTGTCAAACTATTATTTTTAACAGAATACACACCTTTCATAGCCCCTGTGAAGATCAGCTGGCTGGCTAGATTCTTGTTGCAGCTCCGTGTCCTCGGAACAAACCATCAATTTCCCTAGGAGTTCCATACACGCGCATGCAAAATGAAAAGTACTAACCATTACTATGTAGTAGACTAGGCTTTTCCAGATGACATGGATGCCTGCACACGCAGGCTTACGTCAGATGGTAGCAGCGATGCACGGGATGGATCAGCATCTGATTGGGAATGTGCATAATTGAGTAATATTATGGTTAAATATCGCTGCAGATGTACTGTTTGCTATGCGGTGGGAAGCAACAAAATCATTGCGAGTGGCAGTGTATTACTTTACGCTACATAAGTGCGAAGTTATGTCATTTCATCTTTTAGTTCCCCATAATTGCATTTTTCAAGTACATTCATTAATGTACATCCTGTTATCGGCTAGAGAACAAAATTTCATGAAATAAATTAACATTGACCTTTGAGATCTGTCCTCTCTTAGGCTAATAATGCCACAATATTTCTTCTTTCTAATTGCTTTGCACGTCAAAACAATGCACAATTGTCAGGTTTTAAGCAGCAGCTAATATCAATGAACTTTTGACCTCTATTTACATACGTATCCAGCTGATCTACATATCACATATATGAAATCACAGAGGACACTAGAAGAAACCTTTCGAGTGCTCATCTATTAATCAACATTACTTAGATATGAATATTATGTTCATTTAATTTTTCACTTCACCATAATTGCTATTCTTGACAAGGACATTAGCCGGTTGTTATTGTAACACCATCTCATGAAATGAATCAATATTGACTCTTTATATTTGTATGAAGGTGCCCCCTTTTTAACTCCTTAAGCTAGTAGCGGCAAACTAGTTCTCTGTAAATGCGTTGCCAGTTACAGCAATGCACATTTGTCAGAATTTGTGCAACTGTGATGGCCTTTTGCCCCGTGGTGACATAATTGTCTCACCGACTTGCATAAAACTTACAGGAAATGGAGGGGGAAACATAAGACAATATTTTGAATGGTTATTTATGAATAAAATATTATAAAAGTGACAGTTTTCTCAGTTTTTATTTCCCCACCCCGAGAAATGACAGATTTTGACGCCCATGATGCCGTTTTAATTGATTTCTAGAAAATAAGGATTGTGACAACCTTTCTCTGGGAATATGTCTAGATCTTGTATTTAGATGCTAATAAGTAAAACAATCCTGATTGCGGTAGATTATGAGAGGTGCATGGGAGTTAGCATGGCAACGCCCCCCCCCCCCCGCCCCCCGCCCCCCCCCCCCCACCCCACCCCTACCCCTACCCAACCCCACCCCCGGCGGGGAATGAACGGGAACATGGACAGAACCAGAATCAATGGAAGTATTAGCTATGCCCTGACCATCTCTAGCTAAGCTCTTTCCACACTTCTGACCATCAATTTCCAGAAAACTGTACAGATAAGCTGTTGAGTATCTTGAAACTAATTTGACTGGGCGTTGTTGCTGCAGTAATTAGTTTCATTATATTCAACAGCACGTTTATTAAATAGTAAAGAAATAGAATTCGTACAACATGACATACGGTTTAATACAACCTAAATTGAGTCATTCATGGTGTAATTGATTTTGACGTCAGCCTACACGTCACATAGTTACTTATGTCGTCATATGGTTGACCGAGATACTGGATTCATCAATTCAACAGTTTGTCTATCTCGCTGACTTTCTCTCTTATCTAGAGAGCTTACCTCTCTCTTTAAACACGTGCACCAACCACTAATCAACCCATACCAAGGCATGTGATCCTTTAAAATCATAGCTACTAATTTTATGTGTTTGAGTTTCGTACTATTCACATAATTCTACAGTATACCACGCAAATGTATATCAGATAAGGCATAGACGAACATACACAGCAGAATACTTGAAAATAAAATATTAAAATTGTGTACATTTAGTGGCTTTACCGTATAATGTACCTCAACGCAATGCACCGATATACATCTTAACATATGATAATTTCATTCCACGGAAATTTCTGTAATTTTTCATGTTGTGAATTTGAACGGTAGACACATATACCTAGTTCACCTTCACAACTAAAATGGCATTACATTATGCAGAATCAAATCATCATTATGATAAGATTTATTCCATTTCATTACATCAAGCTTCATAGCTTGTAAAGCCTCTAAAATTATACAATTTTAACAATTGTATTCTCAAACATCCTGGTGTGAATATGCACCTTTGATTTAAAAATAATTATTCCGGAGCATAGCAAAATATTCTGCTATGTATTTCCTGTATGGTCAGAAGAAAATATCACTCAATAATAGGACACACGGGTATATGTGATCAGGAAATATTACCATCTATCGCAATCATGAAAACGTCTACACAATGTTTTAATTTAAAAACAACAGAATCATCAAATGGCTTTACATATTTCCAAGTTTTTAATCAGTATACGCAGCATTATATATAATAATAATAATAATAATAATAATAATAAAAATAATAATAATAACAGTAATAGGAGTCAATTGTAGTAAAGGTATCTGTTGAGTCTAACTTCAAGCCAAGATGCCCTGATAAAGCACATTTATGTGCAAAGGCGCGGCAAAATTAATAAACCCAAAATTGAAAAACTAACACAACCATCAAAGCATTGGCTCCTGCAGTGCCATGCAATAACACACATATTTGATAATTGCATTGCTTCCATTTCAAAGATCAAATGTGTCTTTATGCTGCTAGAATTATATTAATTAAAATAAGACGGCCTTTACTGAGAAACTTTCACCCCATATTTCTGTCATATATATTATTTAATTATGATTAATCACGTAATAAGATGTTTTATCAATTACATTTTAGAAATTGGCATAGAGAAATTGAAATAATTTGGCAAATATCAGGCATCTTGGACTTAGCATACAATTACATATGTCTGTGAAGTTGAGCCATCTTGCTTTCAGGTTTGTTTCGGAGCGAGAGGGGATTTAGCGTTGAAGTTTCCATAGAGGTGTTGCGAATTATGAAACTAATCTAATTGGAACCCATATGGAGCAACAATGCTCAGTCACTATCAATAGGATTAGAGTATACACCAGTGTGGTGGTAGCATCATAAAGACATACGTGAAGTCATACAGTAAAGCTTATGTGCGGACAAAATGACGCCGTCCATGGGTCAACATGTTGTTCTGGTGTTCATGTACAATAAGTGTGATATAGAGATAAATGGACGCGTCTAGATGTCAATGATACAGAGTCTTAGGCCATGTTCTCACTAGAGACTTTGGCCGTGTTATCAGTAGAGACTTAGGCTGTGTTATCAGTAGAAACTTAGGCTGTGTTATCAGTAGAGACTTAGGCTGTGTTATCAGTAGAGACTTAGGCTGTGTTATCACTAGAGACTTTGGCCGTGTTATCACTAGAGACTTAGGCTGTGTTATCAGTAGAAACTTTGGCCGTGTTATCAGTAGAGACTTAGGCGGTGTTATCAGTAGAAACTTAGGCCATGTTCTCACTAGAGACTTTGGCCGTGTTATCAGTAGAAACTTAGGCTGTGTTATCAGTAGAAACTTTGGCCGTGTTATCAGTAGAAACTTAGGCTGTGTTCATACTAGAGACTTTGGCCGTGTTATCAGTAGAAACTTAGGCCGTGTTATCACTAGAGACTGGCCGTGTTATCAGTAGAGACTTTGGCCGTGTTATCAGTAGAAACTTAGGCCGTGTTATCACTAGAGACTTTGGCCGTGTTATCACTAGAGACTTTGGCCGTGTTATCAGTAGAAACTTTGGCCGCGTTATCAGTAGAGACTTTGGCCGTGTTATCACTAGAGACTTTGGCCGTGTTATCACTAGAGACTTTGGCCGTGTTATCAGTAGAAACTTAGGCCATGTTCTCACTAGAGACTTTGGCCGTGTTATCAGTAGAAACTTAGGCTGTGTTCATACTAGGGACTTAATCCGGAGTAACATCACACTGACATATGGTGTTATTCTGGATTAGGAGAATTATTTTCCTAATCAGCACATTTTGATAATTTGGAGTTGTCACGATTTGCTCCTACCTCTATTCAATGGAGGTAATAAGAATACCGCTCCTTCCTGTGTGAATAAACACGATGATTCACAGTTATGCTCTATTCACGAAGGTGTGGTTTACTTAAAATGTTGTTGTTCTATGCGTATGGTAGGAAGGGTTCAACTTAATCCTTAGGCTATATGCTAATCTCTTCTTTACATATTGCTAAAAGTACTTGTTGGTTACGTGGAAGTAGCTGTGATGAGAGACACTGGGTTTAGTGGTGCTGTGATAAAGAGGTGTCTGATAATCTATTGACTGGTAATGTACAACACTATGTGATGATTGATCGTACCGTAAGATACCAAGTCATGTCATGAACGTTTCAACCGTCGGAAGGGAGTTTTACATCGCTATTATAGCACAAAGAACAATCCTGATCACGAGGTTAAACAACTTGATTTGCCCAAAGATCTGCATATCAAAGTTCTAGAATTAGGTCATGACATAATTATGTATGGTCATCTTGGTGTTAGTGAAACATTGCATCGCATTCAAAAGGTTCTATTGGCCTGGATTGTCTTATGTGATCAGTGGCAAATGACAATCCCCAGCGGTCGAGTAACAAAAGTGCCAATCCAATGTATGGCGCTTATTGCAGCACTTTTGAGAGAGTAGTGATAAAAATTATTGGTCCCACAGAACCAGGAAATGATCGAGATAACAAATTTATTCTGAATATGATGGATTATGCAACCAGATATCCGGAAACAATTTCCCTGCCTTATATTAGGAACTGAGAGCATAGCAGAGGCCTTAGCGCAAATGTTTTCAAGTACTGGAATGGCAATAGAAATTGTATCTGATAATGGCTCAAATTTTACATCAGGTATGATGAACGAGGTCTGTAGATCATTGTCTATTGATCAGCTTTTTACCACACCATAGCATGCGATGTGTAACGGTGTGGTCGAAAAATGGAATGGGATTTTGAAGCAAATGATGAAACGGGGTTGTGCATAAAATCTTAAAGACTCGGATAGATATATTGAAGCATTGTTGCTTACCTGCAGAGAAGTACAGCAAGCAGGCATCAGGTGCTCACAGTTCGAGTTGGTATTTGGTCGAACAGTCTGTGGACCATTGTCTGTGTTGAGGGAACTGTGGGAGGTAAGATATTATGGATAATTTATTATGCACCCAAGAGAAGTACACGCCTCATTTCGATACTTGAGCTAAACTATGAACCTTAGCTCTAGGTCAATTAGTTTTAGTATCTTTGCCCATTAAAGCAAATAAGTTACTTATGCAGTGTCGAGGTCCATACTAAGTAGTTAACAAGTCTGGAATCAATGATTACCATGCACAAATAGGGTCAAGTTTTATGGTCTTGCATATCAATATGTTAAAGTTGTATGTCGTGTGAGATGGACCAATCGATTGTAATGCCATAGTAGCTTTAAAATGTCAAGTAGCAGAACTTCAAGAAGTTGATGATGACAGAGCTGGATCAGACAATTTAGTCGCTCTGTCATGCGATGGGCTTTGTTTCGGCATATTTTAAATCATTGAGTATTGAAAGGTTTATTGTGATAAACGTTTAAGATGTGCGTGCGTGTGCACATGTGTGCGTGCGTGCGTGCGTGGGTGTGCGTGTGTGTGTCACAATTTGCTCCTACCTCTATTCAGAGATATGCAGAATTTTCCAAATTGTTTATTAATGTTGTCAAATTGTGTATGATTACAAGTAGCTATCCAGCTTTAATCTTTGTGTTCGTTATTATTATTAAAGAGTCCCTCTCAGGGTGTTTATTGAATTAGCCCCCTATTGTTAGGCAAAACTGCATTTCCTTGATTAATAGTTTATAGAAATTCCAGGTGGCATATTACTTTCGTATGTTAATCCTGTTGTGTTGTTTTCCTATAGCATTTCCCGATTATGCTCGCTCGTCTCTCACATATGTTCATTCATGCGAGTGCTATGTCGGCTATCTTCCTCCGGTGCATGCTTTTCATGCAGCATGTTCGTTTCATTATGTAAGTATATATTTCACTATGTTAGTCATTTGACTATCTTCAGTATCGTATTGCTTTGCTGATCCAGGGTACCGGTGTGAGCCCAGTTTTCGACCGCTATTACTATGACATTTTTTACAATTGAAGTCCACCAAGTTGAGTGGCTAAAATACATTGTTGATTAAACGATGCTTCACACCTCAGGTAATTATTATATTGAAAGTGTATATAATCTGTATTCAGTTTGCATTTTGACTAGTTTCCTATTGCCACCATCCCATAGCCCTTGGCCCACATAATAGGCTATTACAATGTTGATATGTGTTACTGTACATTTTCATGAATTCTGCAACGCCAACGCGAAATATTTACCATTAGCTATATGTCCTCAGTCTGGGATTATGGCGTTCAATCAGACGTTGCTCATCCATTGCCATGCCATCGAACCTTAACTGTATCATCACCGAATTGCGAATGCATCACGACCAGACTGCCTAATCTGCTTTAAACTGCCTTTAAACTGGAATCAAACTGCATGCCATCACATTATCGTCGCACCATCAACATATTTGTGTCATAGTGATTTCACACCATCATCATACTGATATCACTCTTATCATACTGATTTCACTCTGCCATCGTACGATTTCACACTGCCATCATACTGTTACCACTCTGCATCGTACTGAATGCGCACTGCCAACTTACTGATTCTTCACTGCTATAATACCAATTCTCCGCTGCCATCCTACTGAAATTTAACTGTCTGCATACCACCGTAATACCGCATTGCTGGGCGTATCGGGAACAAGCCTAACATCCACACCCACATACCCTGCATAAATATCGTTCCATGTACATGTGCACGTACACACATACACACCCTCATATCTGTACAACCTTATACATAATACATGTATTTATTTAATTTCCTTCTAAACTGTTTTCAGTAAAATTTAATGAAGGTGACTAGTAACAAACCCGTTATTATTTATAGAAGTGATCCATCATTGTGATCTCGTCCTGGTAGTGATTTAGATGGGCATCTTTGACATTGCTTGTAAGACAATACCACCAATTTGTGAAAATATGTATCAGCCGTTCCAGAAAAACTTTCGGATATCCTTTCTCACAGTACTAGAAGCGATACAGTATACAAATGGGTCCAAGACAGCATTTGCCCAACCAAGTAGCCATAGGCACTCCTGGATTATATGATGGGCGGGTAGGTAAGGTACGCCCCAAAGTAAATGTCCGTATGAATGAAACGCGCTTGGCAAATTGACAATGTAGAAAATACTGATTACAATTACCAGCGCCCGTGGGTCAGCATTTCGTCTATTTTCTTCATGTACTGGGAGGGACTTGCCTGCAAATGACCCTCGAACTGATAGGGTGGTTTGCTTCACACAATGGATTAACAGTATTAAAATTGCTGGTAGAAATGTTGCAAGAATAAAGAACACGTTATAGCTTTGTAATATTTCCTTTTCATCTCCTAAGATCTCACAAAATATCACGGAAGACTTTTTGTATGTGACATGTTGAGCTCCGTAAACCTGAAAATAGGCTGTGGATCCGGTAATGATAAGTCCCCAAATAATCCCACATGATGCTAAAATGCGCTGCCAGGTGATTTGCGACAATGCCCAGAAAGGGTGACAAAGCTGAATGTATCGCAAACACGCGAACAAGACTAAGTGATACACGCTTGTAACATAGAACACGACCACCAAGTAGACTGATACAGGACACAGAAAGTCGGCGTTTGACAGAATCATGTATGGGTGAATCAATAACATGAACCCAATGGCCACTATGCAAGTTCCCAGGTCACTGAACGCCAAAGACGTAATCAGTGCAAATAATGGAGATTTGTAGCGATTTGACCGGAGGAGGTAAACTATAAGTAACAGATTCACTGCGACACCCACTATAAATATTATCACTGGTATTCCTTTGTAGAAAACTGGATTAATTCTTGATGCTGTATCCACAAATGTGTCGAAAACATCCCAAATATTCCCACCTGTTTGTTGCTTTGACATTTGATTTAAGGTTCCATTGCCAAGTACTCGCGACACATGTGACATCGACGTGTTAGTGAACGATTCCATATCTCAACACACAGTAAATAGAGAAAATATAATTGAATAGTTAAACAGATGCCATTTTGAACAATATTTAATTGTAATTATTTTTAAGACAAAAAAAAGATTCTGTTGTCGATTCATATGATGCATTTCAACGAAGTATATTCGCACATGGTGTAAGTTTCGCCTTAAATCTCAGCATCTATATGTGGAATAGTTTTCATAGTGATGGCAAATTGGTACCTCAATATCAGACCATGCATCGACATTATTGTCTTCCAATATCATTAGTATCCATGCTCGTTTATCCATGATCGTTTGATGCCTGTAAGCAAGGCGGTCAAAGGTTCAGCAGGGGTGCTTTGTGAACCACATGCTTTGTCATCAAGAAGCAGCCAGTTCAATCGAGAAATCCAATTTTAGATATGCCCCACCCTTAGCTAAGCTCCACCCACACTTCACCTGCATTGTGATCGATCGACGCATAAACACCCTTAGTATCAATTTACTGAGAACCACACAGGTAAGCTGTTGAGTATTTTGAAACTAATTTGACTGGGTGCTGTTACTAACTATATTCTATTTCTATATATGCACCGTCCATTTCTGCCTAAACCCCGCCCACTTTGACGCGTGTTGGAATTGATTTAAATAATTTGAATCCTAAATTCCCAGAATACTCAAATTCAAGGTAATTAAACAGGTAAGCCGTTCAATATTATTGAACCTAATTTGCTTGAGAGTTATTGCTGTCTTTTGCAGCAAGAGCTCCCAGTCAAATTAGTCTCAAAATATTAACAAGAAGCTTATTAAATTGTAAATTCATCAAAGGAATACAATTCGTATATTACTGACGGAGTTTTCGATGTTCATGACGGAGAGCTCTACATCATTATGATGGTGATGTCAGCCTATTTGTGAGTGACAGACCGGATCTCTCAATTATTTGTGTAGCAGCTACTTTGTTAAAAAGCGCCAGTAACGTTCCTATCACATACATGTCAATTAACCTTTCCAGTTTTAGGTATGCACTGCCAATCTCTAGCTAAGCTTAAACCACACCTCGCTCGTGTTGGGAGCGATCGATCCCTGAACTCCCAAGTTATCAATTTTATAGAAAACTATACAGGTAAACTGTTGGACATTTTGAAACTAATTTGACTTGGTTCTGTTGCTGTCAATGGCGGCAACAGCCCCAAGTCAAATTAGTTACAAAATATGCAACACCATGTTTATTAAATAGTAGACTCATACAATTCGCACAACGTGTCGAACTATTAAGAGTTAAAGACGGGCCAAATAGAATCATTTATGATGTAATGATTATGACACTCCGCTCAGTTGATTATGATGTCATATGAAAAGACATGCAATTCATATAGCAATGCTTAATCCTAATGCTGTTAGGTCTTCGTGATACACGTATTTATGTCATTCATGATGTCGTTGCTTATGACATCATCTTGCCCGTCACGTAGTTCATTATGACATCATATGATGGATGAGTAACCTGGAAAGGTCCATTCTGCTGAATAAAGTGGTTTGTCTCCACGGTGTCACAAAGCACGTCAATCATTATAGTATATGTTATCAATAGAGGGATTTATTTTTAGTTATGGTCCGCCCATTTCTGGCTAATATCCAAACACCATTTAATGCGTGTTGGAATCGATATGAAACGCCGAAACATGAATTCCCAGTATCTAAATTGCAAGGTAACTATAGAGCTAAAATGTTGTAGAATACTAATTTAATTAGGGTTATTATTGCCTATAGCATACAAGCACGTGAGCAAACATGCGTGCGCGCACGCACGCACACACACACAGGCATGTATACATGACACAATTATGTCAACCATTTCTTTCTAAACATGTATTTTAAGTCAATAATCCAAAAAACGAACCCTATTCATGAACGTATAGTCGCCTGATTTCCGAGAAGGTATAGGGTCTATACAAGGGGTTTGTGGGTCCTCCCAGAGAAATTTTGAATGTCTAGACGCCTTTGGATAACATCTCTCTTCATTTCCGAGGGTAAATATATACCTTCGACGGGCTATAAAGCTATCTTATTACGCGCGTCGCTAGATTTCAAGGCCATATGCACGCATGGGGTGTTTTTCTTCTTCTTCTTCTTCCAATTCTTCTTCTTCTTCTTCTTATCCTTCTTCTTCTTAAGACATTTTGAATAAATCTAGGAAAATATAAAGATATTAACGATGAGTGTATTGGACAAATGTGTCATGGTTTTTATTTCCGGGTGAACAGTCTGTTATATTACCATTTAAAAACGTACAGAGATCGCTGTGGTAGCAACTGCCACTCATCCCCAACAACCCCACCCACCCCTCTTGCTTCCAACCCACCCATCGCGCACCCCACAAATCCTAACCCCACGTACATGCTCGGCCCTGACATTGATAGTACATTATGAAGCACTAACAGAATGGGCACACCATGCAATTTGTTTTCTATAAGTCAAATACACAGGCTTTTAGCAAACTGAAGCCCAAATTTGGTCAAGAAAATCACAATATTTACTTACTAAATGTACATTTTCAGACCAAAATAAGACTATTTTCATAAATTTATCACTGGAATAAATGACTCTATCAGCGAGCCAGTCCTTCCAGTGCTAAAGTTTCAAAAAAGTAATCTTCTCTTGGACTGCAAATGGACATTCTTCAAGACCACTGCAGGGTACGGTTTTAGACGGCTTCACCTTGGAAGCGTTAAGGAATATAATTATTTTAATAATTGTACATAAAGTCAGCATATTTCAATAAACATTGCTGCAGTATGACTGATACAGTTGACAGTTCTGTCATCAAGATATGATATCACAGTTTCTATCTTCTAAGCAGTACACGTTTTCAAATGTTGAGTAGACTTTATGATATGTTTTTATAATGTTTTGGACTGAAAAATCCGACGGCATTTCTCACATAATTACACTTCGTCGTGTTCTGATGAAGCGTATTTGAGTGCGAAATCTTGGCAAAATCCTATCAAATTTGGAATCTTGTTTTAGCTATGCCCCGCCCAATTCTAGATAAGCTCCTCCCACACTTTGCCATTGTTGTGATCAATCGATCTCTGCACGCTTCGAACCTCAATTTCCAAAAACTAAATCAAAATATTTCGTTTAGTGCCCTCTGAAGTACCCCTGTAGTTTATGTGGATATCAGTTGAGTAAGTAGGTCATCAAACATCAAAATCTACCCAGCTGTCGCTACTTCCAAGATTTTGGCAACTGTGCATTGCGGTGACTGGTATCATGCTGATAAAGGAATGAGCTCATGTTATTACATGTAAATGAATGAAAGACACCATCTGGCAAAGCTTCGTGGTCAATGTTTATTTACTTCATGGTATGTTGTTAGTATGACAGATAACAGAAGACATCCATTATTGAAAGTAGTGGAAAGTGCAATAATGGGGTCCTGAAAAGTTGGATGATCATAACACCACATCTAAATAATTAATAAATAACTACTGAGAATGGGTTTTCTTGTGGGCTATGCAATTTTATGTATGCCATATTCGAACCACCTGAATAATACAGTTAGTTAAGTTCAAGTTGATAATTTTGGCCAATGATTACAATTTTCAAATTGTGCATTACATCAACTAGCAAAGCGGCATTAAAGGAATATATTGATGCTAACACCTTGAAAGTGAATTCATTTTGATTATCACAGATGCCATCCGACAAATCAAAAGTGCCAATGGTTATATATTCGATTGGATCCTGTTATCATGACTGCCAAGAGAATGTTGGTATTGAAAGTAATTGTAAAATGCAATTGTGTGCACCTGGATATAAAGTTAACATAGCATCATCCCAAATGAACCAAGAGCAACAATTGTGAACTCAAACGTGTGTATTGCTGCCGGGTGTATACTAAACAATAAATCTTCTAGCTGGATTCCACCATAAGAACACTCAATTAGGCACAGTCCCTATCAACAATACCAGATGCCGATGCCTCACATTCATTGCTACTGTCATTGTCAGTGGAACTACCCTGTATTTTTGCCTGCTAGAATATCTGCCATCATGGGACAGTAACTGATGATCGTATCCATCTTTACACAACATGGCTTCAGCACAGCCTTTTAGTCTCATTTAGTTCAATGATGTCTGCTTTTGGTAGATGGGCTCTCTTCCAATACCTACATGTACCTAATAGTCCAGTGAAAGCAAGGTCTTTTTGGAGGCAGTATTTATAGGTTAATGGTTTGGTCTGCTTGTACTTTCCACTGATTCGCAAGACGTCCATGTGCTATTTAAATGCATAACATTTGTTTTGCAACTGATCTTGAACATTTATTAAACTTAAAGATTATGTCAGATTGTATGAGTGAGGTGTTTAATGATTCGCCCACAATGTGACAAGCCTCGGAAAGGCTGAAAGGCTTCAGATGAAGTTGGGCAGAAATATGCTATAACGACCTTTGACTTACTCGTGTGTATTCTTTCTTATGGCAAGTCATCGACTGCTATAAAGGTCACATAATACTGACTGCTATGCTTTACTGTGCATGTATGGATTTGAAAATGGTAATGAAAGAGATTAGTGTTCCACATTCCTTGAGGTTTCACCAGACACTCCACTATTCCAAAATAGAAATGAAACTTGGGGTGACATAGGATAGTCGTACAATCTAGAAAGCAATGACTAAACGTCTTGAAAATTGCTACTCTACAATTATCATACAACGCATGGGTCAGATGACCTAGTAGCGTCTTTTCAACCACCCTTATTGGCAAAGATGGCTACATTATTTGAAGCAAGAAATTATAATTTACCATGAGTCTTGAATGCTGTGTTATTGCTTTGTGGCGAAAGATTGTCAAATTATTATTGTTAATAGAGAGCATACCTTTCATAGCTCCTGTAAACATCAGTTGGCTGGCTAGATTCATGTTGCAACTCAGTGTCCCCAGAGATAATCATCAATTTCCCTAGGATTTCCATACAGATGCATGCAAAATGAAAGTTACTGAGCATTACTATGTAGTAGCCTAAAATTTTCCATATTCTATGGAAGCCTTCACACACAGGATTAAATCAGACTTCGCTATAACACTCTTATGTTCACCATATCGTGAAGACTTTCTAGATATTGGTCATTTTCTCAGAGACGCCTTTTCTTCACTAAGTTTATTTTATCTACCGAATGTGCAAAATGACTTCCATTACAATTGCTGCTGCACTTCTTCATGATAATGCCAAACTAGAGAACCCGAAGAAAAATCTGGACATTATCAACACTGTACCATGAATCTGCCTTGACGATCACATTGAGATCACATACATCATACAGCTACTTGGAGGAGAGGTTGTGTATACAAAACAGACATCCCTGAAGCAAATGGTGCTGGCTGGAATATAAGGGTAAACTGAGTAAACTGCATGTCTTATGAGTGTGAGATACCTCATCCAGTGTCATATAATCTAGAAATGGAGCATGATAATGGAAGAATGTGCAGGAAGATAGTTATGATGATGATGATGATGGGAGCAGCAACACAGTTGTGAGTGATCATTTACGTTACATAGGTCCGAAGTTATGAAATTTCATCTTTTAGTTCCCCATAATTTCATTTTCCAAGTACATTCAGTAATGTACATTCTGTTATCAGTTATAGAAACACAATTCCATGAAATAGATTAACATTAACCTTTTATATGTGTCCTCGCGTAAGCTAATAATGCCACAATATCTCTTCCAAGTGCTTCACAACAATACACAATTGCCAGGTTTTAAGCAACAGCTAAAATTAGTGACCTTTTGACCTCTGATAACATAATTATGCAACTGATTTACATATAACTTATATGAAATCGCAGAGAACACTAGAGGAAACATTTTGAGTGGTGATTTATTAATCAACGTTTATTTAGATGTTAAGATTATGTTCATTTCATTTTTTACTTCACCATGATTGCATTCTTCAGCTATTTTCGGCAAGGCCATTATGTCAGTTGTTATTGTAACAGCATCTCGTGAAATGAATCAACATTGACTCTTTAGATGTGTATGAACGTGTCTATCATTAGCTTCCTAAGCTAATAACACCAAAATAGTGTAAATGTGTTGCCGGTTACAGCAATGTACATTTGTCAGAATTTAAGCAATGGTGATAATTGATGACTTTTTGACATGTGGTGGCGTAATGATTCAACTGATTTGCATAAAGCATACAGGAAATGAAAGGGGAAACAAGAGACATTATTTTAAGCTGTCATTTATTAATAATAAGTTATACTAAGATTTCTCAATTTCTATTTCCTCATCCCCAAAAAATTACAGATTTTGCCGACCATGATGCGGTTTTGATTTGTGCCTAGAAACTACAGATTGTAACAATTTTGGGTAGATGTCCAGATCTTTTACCTAGAAGTCAATAAGTAAGAAAATCACAATGCCGGTGAATCTTGTTGAGATGCATAGCGGTGGCGCTTCTCCTTGTGCCACGACTAGGGGGAATGAACGTGAACATGGACAGAGCAAGAATCAATGGACGAATCCAGTTTTTATCTATGCCCCGCCCATATCTCATTAATCACCGTCCACACATCTTTCGTGTTGTGATGAATCGATCGCTCTCCATGACTATCAATTTCCAGAAAGCTATACAGGTATGCTGTTGAATATTTTAAAACTAATTTGACCGGGCGCTGTTACTGCCGTAATTAGTTTTCCAATATTCAACAGCATGTTTATTAATTAATAAAGAAATGCAATTCATACAACTTGGCGGAGTATTAAGCGTTTAAGGCAAAGTAAATCGAATCATTCATGACGTAATTGATTATGACATCAGTCTACACGTCACGTAGATCCTTATGACGTTATCTGATTAACTGAGAACTGGATTCATCATTCAACAGATTGTCTATCCAGCAGACTTCCCTCTTATCTAGAGAGTTTACCTCTCTCTCTCTCTCCAAACGCGCGCACCATCCATTAATCTACACATACCAAGGCATGTGGCCATGTAAAATCATAGCTCGTATTTTTTTTAATGTTTTTGAGTTTTGTAGTATCTATATAATTGTGCAGTATACCACGCAAATGTATATCACATAGGGTGTAGACAAGCACACCAGGCTTAAAGTGTGCGAGGCAGGACTGGTATAACTATGCAGAAATAGATCAAGTATGTGTCAATATTTCATAAAATACACTTAAACGTTCTCTGTTAATAACAAAAACAACTTTTGTGCAATACGTGACAGCCTGCCACCAACGCACTGATCGATTCCCAACTCAAAATGTATCATATGTATGGGCCGTAATCGCGTTAATTTATTTGCTCAGACGATTCTTTTAAGATGACATTTCTCTCCCTTTCACCATAACTTCAATGAGTTGTAGGATTTTACAACATCCCATTGATAAGAGGAAATCAGTAGTCTGTTTAATAAAAAATAAACATGTACGAGCGTATTCAGCAGGAAAAGCTGTACTAGAACCGATTACAAATATCGCGTGTACTAAAGATAATTTCGGAGACCCCACTTTCGGTATCTGCCTTGTTTATTGATTGCTATGCAGGGCTACGCATAGCCGTAATTGGAGTGACGTGGATACCCTTGGCTTATCGATTGCCGCAATTGAAAACGTTGAAATCAGAATTCCAGTTTTGTGCGTTTTCAAATTTGAATTTCTTGTTTATTTCTTATTGTACGCTCGCACAATTTATAGGTGGGAGACAGATTTTGATGGTATCTCAACTATACGGTTTAAATGGCTATTAATATTGTGTTTACATACAGACTTTAACTTATAATGCACCTCAATAAAATGAACCCATATAAATCTTAGCATGTAACAATTTCATTCCTTGTTAATTACTGTAATTCTTCCTGTTGTGAATTTAAACTGAAGACACGTATGCCTGATTCAACTTCACAACTAAAATTATATTAATTTATGCAGAATCAAATCATCAATATATTAAGATTTATTTCGTTTCATTACATCAAGCCTTATTGCTTGAGAAAATGATAAAGCACATGTATGTGCAAAGGTGTGGCAAAATTAATAAACCCAAACTTAAAAAGCTAACGCGACCATCACATCATTGGATCCTGCAGCAGCAGTCAATAACACGCTGATTTGACAAGTGCATTGCTTCCATTTGATAGATGGAATATATGTCTTTATGCTATTGGAAATATATTCATTAAAATAAGCCGGCCTTTACTGAGAAACATTAACCCGATGTTTCTGTCAGATTTGTCATTTAATCCTATGATAAATTGTTGATCAATCAAGTTTTTAGAAATTGGCATGGAGAAATTGAAATAATTTAAGAAATGGTAGACGGCATATGCATATAACTGATATTTTGGCCTTAATATACAACTACGTATGTCTGTGAACCTGAGTCATGTTACACTCATGTTCGTGTTAGAGGTGTTAAAAATTTTGAACAGGAACACATATAGAGAAACAGTGCTCAGTCACTGTTAATAGATTCGAGTATACACAAGGGAGGTTGTAGCATCATAAAGACATACATGGCGTCATACAGTATAGCTTATGCGGACAAAATGGCGCCGTCCACGGGTCAGCGATAACCTGGTGCTCATGTACAAATAAGTGTGATATAGAGATAAATGGACACGTCTAGATATGAATGATACAGAGTCTTAGGCCGTGTTCTCACTAGAGAGTTAATCAGGAATAACGCCATGCTGAATAACGCCATTTTTCCCACGCTTGCCCATGTTGGGATCGATCCATCCCCATACTCCCTGATTCTCAATTTCCATAAGACCATACAGGTAAGCTGTTGAATATTATGAGACTAATTTGACTGAGTGGTGTTGCTGCCTATGAAGGTAACAGCGCTCAGTCAAATTAGTTTCAAAATATTCAACTGACTATGTATTAAATATTAAAGATTCGTACAGCTGGTGGACTATTAAAAGTTCATGAGGGACTTAGCTACGTCGTTTATTATGTGGTTTGTGATGTCAGCCTACGTGTGACGTAATTCATCATGACATCATATACTTGATCGACAGATAGGATTCATCAATTGCCAGCTCTGAGACAGAATCATCATTCGCAATCAGGGAGTAGTACGGCCTATGAAAGAGCGGGTAATGGTATGCCAAGCGAGCACCTTGTTTTAACTATGTCAGATGCCCCAGTGTATGCGTAAGTAGTGAGTAGTTCAGTCCTCGACCTCCTCACGATTCAACTATATGATCGAACCAGCAGTCTACAGGACACAAATGATGCCCGTTATGGAATGTTCTTGAAGAGAAGGGGAACCATGGAGAAAATTCCACCCGCTTAGGATGCTCTGGCATCGAACGAAGTATCATCAAAGTGCCACCTGGAGATTGATGTTAGACGAAGCAGAGAAACTGGAAGCCGTGGTTGATGACACTTCCCTATATGAACTAGTCAAATAAAAGGATACAATAATATTTAGCACAAAGAATGTCTATGTGATACAATATTCCATGCTTCTCGAGGAAAATTCCACAACGGAATGTTTAATGTTACTATATCCTATATGGTCACAGAATGCCCTGCCGACTGTTTATCAGCCGCCTAATAGGATGATGGGTGGTAGGAGTGTAAATGTTATATATCTCTACTGAGAAGGTGCTTAGAAAGAAGTGGTTGAAACTCACCTATACATCGATAAACCCGCTTTCTAATCGTATATCATATAATGGCATGTGTAGTAAGTAAGGTCTTAGAATGCTACAAGAGAAACTGACTTATACACACAAGTAGTCTTAAATGAAAAATAATAGCAAAAGTATCATATTCCAGGCCTGTTCAGCGTATTTTTATGCAATCCAATAGAACATGAAATGATTTTCCATGCTGAGCGCCCTATCATTGAAATTGAATTGTGCATAAAAACTATGCAACGTGGATGAGTTTTATTTAAAGTGTGTAGGTTGTGCCTCGTGAAATGGTGGAATAGCCATTCAATAAGAACAAGGGCTTCCCCCGTCGCAACGTATGTCACAACGCATAAACAAATTGCTCGTGACAGCGACGAGTTCGTGAATGTTACGCTACACATTTTTCTTCTCCTATTCGCTAGTTTTTAGCGGGTTCTCATGTATCAACTTCTTGGTGACACTTGATATTGAATCATATGAAGATATTTGTGCGCTAGAATAAGAAAATTCAACAGTATTTACGCGATTGGAAGCGGAAAGATTGGAAGCGGAAAACAGCCCCGTCAAGGGGCGTTCGCCCAGGTCCAATTCGCCATAATTACCGTTGTTATTATGGTACAATTGTAATACGCTGGCGGCTTATTTTAAAGTCCAGGGTGATTTCCGCGATTTTACGTGATATTGTACACACCTACGCCAGTTCCATAGCCCTATTCTATGACTTGAGCATAAGAAAATGTAGGATATAGGTCGACTATTCACGTTTTGCTTGTAGAATACACATACACGAGTATACAGCTTTACTTGTCGCTAGGTCAGTCATCCACACAGTCAGTTGGTCGGTCGGTCAGTGGGTGGGTGGTTCGGTCTTTCATCCTGTCTGTCTGTCCGCCACTCATGCAGTCATCTGACCTACCGCTCATGCAGTCAGTCAGTCTGTCACTCATCCGATCTGTCACCCATGCAGTCTAGACTGTCTGTCTCTATTCCTCATGCAGTCATCCGATTTGTCACCCATGCAGTCATCTGATCCGTTACTCATGCAGTCATCCGATCTGTCACTCGTGCAGTCATCCGATCTCCCACTCATGCAGTCATCCGATCTGTCACCCATGTAGTCATCCGATCTGTCACTCATGCAGTCGGCTAGTTGGTCGCTCGGTTGGTCGGTCACTGGGTCGGTCGGTCAGTGGGTGTGTGGTTCGGTCTTTCATCCTGTCTGTCTGTCCGCCACTCATGCAGTCATCTGACCTACCGCTCATGCAGTCAGGCAGTCTGTCACTCATCCGATCTGTCACCCATGCAGTCTAGACTGTCTGTCTCTATTCCTCATGCAGTCATCCGATTTGTCACCCATGCAGTCATCTGATCCGTTACTCATGCAGTCATATGATCTGTCACTCATGCAGCCCATCAGTCTGTCACTCATACAGTCATCCTATATGTCCCTCATGTAGTCATCCGATGTCATACGTGTATTCCGTCAGTCCGCCACTCAGGCAGTCATCTGATCTGTCACTTATGCAGTCCATCAGTCTGTCACTTATGCAGCCATCAGATCTGTCACTTATGCAGTCGGTCATCTGATATGTCACCCAAGTAACATGTTAGTCTGTCACTCATGCAGTCGGTCGGTCGTTCGATCTGTCCCTCGGTCAGTCAGCCATTCGTCATATCCGTCATTCAACATATCCTTCACTCATGCAGTCCATCACACATTCAGACAGTCATCTGATCGGTCACTCATGCAGTCAGTCGGTCATCTGCACTGACACTCATGGAGTCGGTGGTCAGTTGGTTAGTCAGTCAGTCATTCTTTCAGTTGGTTACATGTCAGCCTGTCCATCAGTATGTCACTCATGCAGTCATCATATCTGTCACTCATGCAGTCTGTCAGGCCATCACTCATGCAGTCGGTCATCTGAACTTTCACTCATGCAGTCAGTCGTTTATCCGAACTATGAATTATGCAGTCGGTCGATCAGTCGACCTGTCCGTCAGTCTATCACTCATACAGCCATCCGAGCTGTCACTCATGCGGTCTGTCAGTCCATTACTCATCCAGTTGGTCAACCGGTCTGTTACTCATGCAGTCGGTCGTTCGGGCTGCCTGTCAGTCCGTCACTCATACAGTCATCCGCTCTGTCACTCACGTATCCAATCAGTCCATCACTCATGCAATTAGTCATTCGATCTGTTACACATGCTGCCGGTCAGTCGGTCGGTCGGCCGGTCATTATGTCTGTCAGTCCGCCATTCAAACAATCGGTCACTCATGCAGTTCATCACTCATGCAGTCTGTCAGCCGATCTGTCACTCTTGCAGTCAGTCAGTCATCCGCCCTGTCACTCATGCGTTAAGTCGGTCAGTTATTTGGTCACTCATTCGGTTGGTTTGTCGGCCTGTCAGCCTGCCCATTAGTCCGTCACACATGCAATCATCAGATCTCTCACTCATGCAGTCGATCAGTCCATCACTCATCCAGTCAGTCCTCGGATCTGTCACTTGTTGTCGGTCAGTCATCCGATCCGTCACTCATGCTGTCGGTCTGTCGGCCGGTAGTTATGGCCCTCAGTCCATACATCATTCAACCGACCTGTCATTCTTGTAGTCCATCACTCATGCAGCCCGTCAGTCTGTCAGTCATGCAGTCGCTAATCCGATCTTTCACCCATGCAGTCGACGGGTCATTCGATCTGTCCCGCATGCAGTCAGTCGGCCAGTCGATCGGTCAGTCAGCCATTTGTCATGTCCATCATTCAACATATCTGTCACTCATGCAGTCCATCATTCATGCAGTCGGTCATCCGATCTGTCACTCATGCAGTCAGTCGGGCATCTGTACTCTCACTCGTGCAGCAGTCGGTCATTTGGTCTGTTGGTTGGTCCATCAGCCTGTCCATCAGTCTGTCACCCATGCAGTCTGTCGGCCCGTCACTCATGCATTCGATCATCTTATCTTTCACTCATGAAGTCAGTCATTCATCCGAACCATCACTCATGCAGTCAGTCAGTCAGTTGGCTTGTCCGTCAGTCCATCACTCATACAGCTATCCGAGCTGTCACTCATGCGGTCTGTCAGTCCGTCACTCATAGAGTCATCCACTCTGTCACTCATGCATCCATCAGTCCTTCACTCATGCAATCAGTAATCCGATCTGTCACTCATGCTGTCGGTCAGTCTGTCAATTGGCCAGTCATTATGTCCATTAGTTCATCATTCAACCAATCTGTCATTCATGCAGTTCATCACTCATGCATTCAGTCATTCATCTGCTCTATCACTCATGCAGTAAGTCGGTCAATCATTTGGTCGCTCATTCAGTCGGTTCGTCGGCCTGTCAGCCTGATCACATACGCAGTCATCAGATCTCCCACTCATGCAGTCTGTAAGTCCATCACTCATCCAGTGGCTGATCCGTCACTCATGCAGTAGGTTGGTCGGTCAGTCAGTCGGTCGGTCTGCTCGTCAGTCCGTCACTCATACAGCTATGCGAGCTATTACTCATGCAGTCTGTCAGTCCATCACTCATGCAGTTGGTCATCTGATCTGTCACTCTGCAGTCAGTCGTTCGGTCTGTCTCCCTATCTGTCAGTCCATCAATCAGGCATTCATCCGATCCGTCACTCATGCATCCCATCAGTCCATCACCCATGCAGTCCAATCTGTCACTCATGCAGCCAGTCTGTCATCCGATCTGTCACTCATGCAGTTGGTCATTCATCCGATCTGTCACTCATGCAATCGGCCGGTCATCCGATCTGTCGCTCATGCGGTCAGTTGAAAATTGTCAAAAACTCACCCCTCTCTTTCCCCTCCCATATCAATACCGCATCTATTTGTAATTTCAAGGTGAGATGAGGTCAAGAAAAATCAGGATATGATTGCTTTTTCATAATGAAAGTTCCGTAATGAAAATACCACAATACTGGTAAGACACACTTTTGAATGAATATGGGTTCCTCCGCCCTTTTCGTAACAACTGTAATAGTTTGCAAGCTATTGTGAACGTGTTACAAAAACTGATAACGCAAGCCACCTTCACTTATATGCGGTGCGCGTTACTAGTATTGTTGGCCAGTTTACAACTAATTCACCTATTTTAGTCTAGCCTATCATTTCATTTAGTTGTTAATAGTATTTACCGTTGATGCCTGCCTCCATATAATAACAATAGCTGAGTGACGCCAGTTGAAACCGAAAGCGAAACAAAGAACATGTCACGTGATAAGAGGGATTTCCCTGTATGAATATTTATGAGATGTCCACTGAATACAATATAAACTAGATGGATAGGATCAGTAATTGCTGTAAAAATGCGCTATTTGATGATCGCGGTAAGGTGCAATTAGGTGGAATTACATCGTTTTATTGACGGCATTGAGCAAATATAAACTTCTCCTGACACAATGAGATTATATATATAGCCTAGAGTCTGATTTACAATAATGAAATGCTGTGACATAGCAGCTTTAGGATGTGCGGATTGCAAAAATAATTCTTCTAATTGCTGGGCTATCAACGTTTTCCCAGGTTGCTGTCTATATCAAACCTCCTACTATCAATGTCTAGAGTGTGGATTTCTGCATACCAGTCTGTACATATGACACTTAACAGCTACTGGACTATGAGCAATATGCAACACTAGAAATGATATATGTATATATGTATGTATGTATGTATTCTTCTATTATTGACGCACTGGCAACGTGCGGCTTCAATTTCTATGTGCTAACTTAGCCGACAGTCATGCGCCCATTAGTTTAATTTGTTGATCACCATCTCCCGGTCGGGGGATCGAACCGCCATTCTGCAACTCCGCATAGCATCAGCAACCAGGCATCTTTCCACTGGACCACCGCACCAAGACTAAAAGTCAAGGATTGGCCGACCAGCTTTCACATATCAGATATACTGACACACTGACGATTCATATGGGACTATCTGTGGATGCACCCGCCACAATTCAATCCTAGGCTTTTACGCCTATTGTACTCTGACTCCAGCACGGCTCTGGCAGTATATGTATTCTTATTTTATTGACGCACTGGCAACGTGCGGCTTCAATTTCCATGTGCTAACTTAGCCGACAGTCATGCACCCATTAGTCTAATTTGTTGATCACCGTCTCCCGGTCGGGGGATCGAACCGCCATTCTGCAACTCCGCATAGCATCAGCAACCAGGCATCTTTACACTGGACCACCGCACCAAGACTAAAAGTCAAGGATTGGCCGACCAGCTTTCACATGTCTGATATACTGACACACTGACGATTCATATGGGACTATCTGTGGATGCACTCACCACAATTCAATCCTAGGCTTTTACGCCTATTGTACTCTGACTCCAGCACGGCTCTGGCAGTATATGTATTCCTATCTTATTGACGCACTGGCAACGCGCGGCTTCAATTTCCATGTGCTAACTTACCCGACAGTCATGCACCCATTAGTTTAATTTGTTGTTCACCATCTCCCGGTCGGGGGGGATCGAACCGCCATTCTGCAACTCCACATAGCATCCTGTCTGTCTGTCCGCCACTCATGCAGTCATCTAACCTACCGCTCATGCAGTCAGTCAGTCTGTCACTCATCCGATCTGTCACCCATGCAGTCTAGACTGTCTGTCTCTATTCCTCATGCAGTCATGCGATTTGTCACCCATGCAGTCATCTGATCCGTTACTCATGCAGTCATCCGATCTGTCACTCGTGCAGTCATCCGATTTCCCACTAATGCAGTCATCCGATCTGTCACCCATGTAGTCATCCGATCCGTCACTCATGCAGTCGGTCAGTTGGTTGCTCGGTTGGTCGGTCACTGGGTTGGTCAGTCTGTGGGTGGGTGGTTTGGTCCGTCAGTCCGTCACTTATGCAGTTATCCAATCTGTCACTTATGCAGTCATCCAATCTGCCACTCAGGCAGTCCATCAGTGTGTCACTCATGCAGTCATCCGATATGTCACCCATGCAGTCCATCAGTCTGTCACCCATAGTCATCTGATCTGTCAATCATGCAGTCATATGATCTGTCACTCATGCAGTCCATCAGTCTGTCACTCATACAGTCATCCGATCTGTCCCTCATGTAGTCATCCGATGTCCCACGTGTATTCCGTCAGTCCGCCACGCATGCAGTCATCTGATCTGTCACGTATGCAGTCCATCAGTCTGTCACTTATGCAGTTATCAGATCTGTCACTTATGCAGTCGGTTTTCTGATATGTCACCCAAGTAACATGTTAGTCTGCCAGTCATGCAGTCGCTCATCCGATCTGTCAATCATGCAGTCGGTCGGTCGTTCGATCTGTCCCTCGTGCAGTCACTCGATCAGTCAGCCATTCGTCATATCCGTCATTCAACATATCCTTCACTCATGCAGTCCATCACACATGCAGTCAGTCATCTGATCGGTCACTCATGCAGTCAGTCGGTCATCTGCACTGACACTCATGGAGTCGGAGGTCAGTTGGTTAGTCAGTCAGTCATTCTTTCAGTTGGTTACATGTCAGCCTGTCCATCAGTATGTCACTCATGCAGTCATCATATCTGTCACTCATGCAGTCTGTCAGGCCATCACTCATGCAGTCGGCCATCTGAACTTTCACTCATGCAGTCAGTCGTTTATCCGAACTATGAATTATGCAGTCGGTCGATCAGTTGACCTGTCCGTCAGTCTATCACTCATATAGCCATCCGAGCTGTCACTCATGCGTCTGTCAGTCCATTACTCATGCAGTTGGTCAACCGATCTGTCACTCATGCAGTCGGTCGTTCGGGCTGCCTGTCAGTCCGTCACTCATACAGTCATCCGCTCTGTCACGCACGTATCCAATCAGTCCATCACTCATGCAATTAGTCATCCGATCTGTCACACATGCTGCCGGTCAGTCGGTCGATCGGCCGGTCATTATGTCTGTCAGTCCGCCATTCAAACATTCGGTCACTCATGCAGTTCATCACTCATGCAGTCTGTCAGCCGATCTGTCACTCTTGCAGTGAGTCAGTCATCCGCACTGTCACTCATGCGTTAAGTCGG
Organism: Chaetoderma sp. LZ-2023a; assembly: GCA_034401795.1. NCBI lineage: Eukaryota > Metazoa > Mollusca > Caudofoveata > Chaetodermatida > Chaetodermatidae > Chaetoderma > Chaetoderma sp. LZ-2023a. The sequence continues at coordinate 11,716,101 of CM067375.1, forward strand.
TCAGTTATTTGTCACTCATTCGGTTGGTTTGTCGGCCTGTCAGCCTGCCCATTAGTCCGTCACACATGCAATCATCAGATCTCTCACTCATGCAGTCGATCAGTCCATCACTCATCCAGTCAGTCCTCGGATCTGTAACTTGTTGTCGGTCAGTCATCCGATCCGTCACTCATGCTGTCAGTCTGTCGGCCGGTAGTTATGGCCCTCAGTCCATACATCATTCAACCGACCTGTCATTCTTGTAGTCCATCACTCATGCAGCCCGTCAGTCTGTTAGTCATGCAGTCGCTAATCCGATCTTTCACCCATGCAGTCGACCGGTCATTCGATCTGTCCCGCATGCAGTCAGTCGGCCACTCGATCGGTCAGTCAGCCATTTGTCATGTCCATCATTCAACATATCTGTCACTCATGCAGTCCATCATTCATGCAGTCGGTCATCCGATCTGTCACTCATGCAGTCAGTCGGGCATCTGTACTCTCACTCGTGCAGCAGTCGGTCATTTGGTCTGTTGGTCGGTCCATCAGCCTGTCCATCAGTCTGTCACCCATGCAGTCTGTCAGCCCGTCACTCATGCATTCGATCATCTTATCTTTCACTCTTGAAGTCAGTCATTCATCCGAACCATCACTCATGCAGTCAGTCAGTCAGTTGGCATGTCCGTCAGTCCATCACTCATACAGCTATCCGAGCTGTCATTCATGCAGTCTGTCAGTCCGTCACTCATAGAGTCATCCACTCTGTCGCTCATGCATCCATCAGTCCATCACTCATGCAATCAGTAATCCGATCTGTCACTCATGCTGTCGGTCAGTCGGTCGATTGCCCAGTCATTATGTCCATTAGTTCATCATTCAACCAATCTGTCATTCATGCAGTTCACCACTCATGCATTCAGTCATTCATCTGCTCTATCACTCATGCAGTAAGTCGGTCAATCATTAGGTTGCTCATTCAGTCGGTTCGTCTGCCTGTCAGCCTGACCACATACGCAGTCATCAGATCTCCCACTCATGCAGTCTGTAAGTCCATCACTCATCCAGTGGCTGATCCGTCACTCATGCAGTAGGTTGGTCGGTCAGTCAGTCGGTCGGTCTGCTCGTCAGTCCGTCACTCATACAGCTATGCGAGCTATTACTCATGCAGTCTGTCAGTCCATCACTCATGCAGTTGGTCATCTGATCTGTCACTCTGCAGTCAGTCGTTCGGTCTGTCTCCCTATCTGTCAGTCCATCAATCAGGCATTCATCCGATCCGTCACTCATGCATCCCGTCAGTCCATCACCCATGCAGTCCAATCTGTCACTCATGCAGCCAGTCTGTCATCCGATCTGTCACTCATGCAGTTGGTCATTCATCCGATCTGTCACTCATGCAATCGGCCGGTCATCCGATCTGTCGCTCATGCGGTCAGTTGAAAATTGTCAAAAACTCACCCCTCTCTTTCCCCTCCCATATCAATACCGCATCTATTTGTAATTTCAAGGTGAGATGAGGTCAAGAAAAATCAGGATATGATTGCTTTTTCATAATGAAAGTTCCGTAATGAAAATACCACAATACTGGTAAGACACACTTTTGAATGAATATGGGTTCCGCCGCCCTTTTCGTAACAACTGTAATAGTTTGCAAGCTATTGTGAACGTGTTACAAAAACTGATAAGGCAAGCCACATTCACTTATATGCGGTGCGCGTTACTAGTATTGTTGGCCAGTTTACAACTAATTCACCTATTTTAGTCTAGCCTATCATTTCATTTAGTTGTTAATAGTATTTACCGTTGATGCCTGCCCACATATAATAACAATAGCTGAGTGACGCCAGTTGAAACCGAAAGCGAAACAAAAAACATGTCACGTGATAAGAGGGATTTCCCTGTATGAATATTTATGAGATGCCTACTGAATACAATATAAACTAGATGGATAGGATCAGTAATTACTGTAAAAATGCGCTATTTGACGATCGCGGTAAGGTGCAATTAGGTGGCATTACATCGTTTTATTGGCGGCATTAAGCAAATATAAATTTCTCCTGACACAATGAGATTACATATATAGCCCAGAGTCTGATTTACAATAATGAAATGCTGTGACATAGCAGCTTTAGGATGTGCGGATTGCAAAAATAATACTTCTAATTGCCGGGCTATCAACGTTTTCACAGGTTGCTGTCTCTATCAAACCTCCTACTATCAATGTCTAGAGTGTGGATTTCAGCATACCAGTCTGTACATATGACACTTAACAGCTACTGGACTATGAGCAATATGCAATACTAGAAACATGGACCATCTTTGCTGGGCGCCTTTTGATATATGTATCCCTTAACACAATACCCTAAGTCGGGAATTTATTTTCGGCCCCTCCAAAAAAAAGTTTCGGATGTCCTTTCTCACAGTACTAGAAGCGATACAGTACGCAAATGGATCTAAGAAAGCATTTGCCCAGCCAAGTAACCATAGGCACTCCTGTATTATATGGTGGGCGGGTAGGTAAGGTACGCCCCAAAGTAAATGTCCGTATGAATGAAACGCGCTTGGCAAATTGACAATGTAGAAAATAGTGATTACAATCACCAGCGCCCGTGGGTCAGCATTTCGTCTATTTTCTTCATGTAGTGTAAGGGGCTTACCTGCAAATGACCCTCGAAAAGATAGGGTGGTTTGCTTCGCACAATGGATTAACAATATTAAAGTTGCTGGTAGAAATACTGCAAGAATAAAGAACGCATAATAGCTTTTTAATATTTCCTTTTCATCTCCTATTATCTCGCAAAATATCACAGATGCATTTTTGTATGTGACATGTTGAGCTCCATAAACCTGAAAATAGGCCGTGGATCCGGTAATCATAAGTCCCCAAATAATCCCACATGACGCTAGCACGCGCTGCCAGGTGATTTGCGCCAACGCCCAGAGAGGGTGACAAAGCTGAATGTATCGCAAACACGCGAACAAGACTAAGTGATACACGCTTGTAACGTAGAACACAACCACCAAGTACACTGATACAGGACACAGAAAGTCCGCGTTTGACAGAATCATGTATGGGTAAATAAAGGACATGAATTCAATGGCCACTATGCAAGTTCCCAGGTCACTGAACGCCAAAGACGTAATTAGTGCAAATAATGGAGATTTATAACGATTTGACCGGAGAAGGTAAACTATAAGTAACAGATTCACTGAGACACCCACTATAAATAGTATCACTGGTATTCCTTTGTAGAAAACTGGATTAATTCTTGAAGCTGTATCCACAAATGTGTAGAAAATATCCCAAATATTTCCACCTGTTTGTTGCTTTGACATTTGATTTAAGTTTCCATTGTCAGGTACTCGCGACACATGTGACATCGACGTGTTAGTGAACAATTCCATATCTCAACACACAGTAAATAGAGAAAATATAATTGAATAGTTAAATATATGCCATTTTGAATATATTTAATTATAATTATTTTCAAGACAAAAAACATATTCTGTTGTCGATTATCTATTGATACCACGCATTACAACTAAGTATATTTGCACATAGTGTAGGTTTCGCATCAAATCTCAGCATCTATACTTGGAATATAGTCTTATAGTAATGCCAAATTTGTTCCTCAATATCAGACCATACATCGACATCATTGTCTTCCAATATTCATTATTAACCATGATCGTTTGATGTCTGTAAGCAAGGCCGTTAAAGGTTCGCCATGGATTCTTTGTTAAGCACATGCTTTGTCATCAAGAGGAATCCAATTTCAGCTATTCTACGCCCACATGTGCCTAAGCTCCGCCCACACTTCGCCTACATTGTGCTTGATCGATCCCTGAACTCCCTTAATATCAATTTTCTGAAAACTTCACAGGTACGCTGTTGAATATTTTGAAACTAAATGCCTATGGCAGCAACAGCTCCCAGTCAAATTAGTTTCAAAACACTCAACATAATTGTTATTAAATAGTAAGGACACACAATTCATACAACAACGCTTAGTCCGTCATCAATTAAGCGGTCGTGCCGAACATAACTACGTCATTCGTGACGTAATGAGTATGACGTCATACTACACGTCACACTTACAACAGTCAGATTCACGCAAACTTCCTATAACAGCGTGAACTCGGAGAATATATATTTTCTGGAAACAATTTATCTGTATGTCAGTTCGAAGTTAGACAGCAACCGAATTCAGTTGGATTATTTTTATTTCCATATTATTCATTGTGGGTTAGTGAATGAGTGTCTGAAATGCAATATGTGGCATATAGGATGAAATGTAGCAGGATGTCTTGTGTCAACTTAACCCTTTAATTGTCACTTTCGTCCAAAACGACCTCTGTAGTGATCTTGAGAAATGTCCATTTACAGACTAAGATAAGAATATTTTTGAAAATTTACCACTGGAATGACAGGCTCAGTAACCGAACCAGTCATTCCAGTGGTAAATTTTCAAAAATACTCTTCTTGGTCTACTATCGGACACTGGCTAAGCAGAAATTTGAATTTTCTTGACCATTACACTTTTGATGAATGTCCATTTGAAAGATAACAGATATCAATTTATTTTGTAAATTTTCTTTATAAATTTACAAAAATACTCTTTTGGCTGCAAAAATCAAAATTTCCTTGAAAAGTACTGGCAATTAAATGGTTAATTGAAATAAATAGTATTTTGAGCGCTTTAATGCGCTGTTAACACAAGCGGGGTTAACCCTTTAATGACCAAGTTGTTAAATAAAATTCAAATATTTACTTATTGGATGTCCATATGCAGGCCAAGAGAAGACTATTTTTGAAAATTTACCACTAGATTGACTCAGTGAGTAAATTTTCAAAAATAGTCTTCTCTTTTCCCGCAAATGGACGTTCCTCAAGACCCCTACAAAGGCCGGTCTTGGCCGGCATCGTCGTGAAAGGGTTAATACTCTTTTTTATATTGCCAAGTCGTCGTACATCCCAAGGAACCTGTATTAAAGTGATACTAATCTCATCTCCAAAGTTGTATTGCACCCATAGATTATCTTTCATATAATCCATGTCGTTCAAATCCTGTCATATTCTCTTATCTGTATCACAAGTATCTGCATTGTAATATCGCGTAAATGTTAAACAGTGATCGCCATCATTTTGTCACCAGTGTGCGATGTCATGTATGCATTCCTTATTATGTAAAACTCATCCCGTTGAATATTTTGAAACTAGTTTAACTGTAAGTTGTTGTTGCCTATGGCATAATCAACTACGCGATGTGTAGGATGACGTCATAATAGAATTGTATGTCTTTACCATTTATTACATGCCCTGTTCAATATTTTGAATGTAATTTGACTGGACAGCAACAGCGGCCAGTCAAATTAGTTTCAAAATAGTTAACAACTTTCCTATATAGTTTTCTATGCCGTACATTGCTAGTCAGGGAGTTCAGAGATCGATTGATCACAACACGGACAAGGTGTGGAGCTTAGATAGATATGGGCGGGGAATAGCTAAAACTGGAATGATCCATTATAGATAGGTATTATGGTGGTATTTATATTCATATGCAATGTCCTGAGTAACCTACCGATACGTAATCCCAAGAGGAGGCCAAATATACAATTTTAATTAATTCTATTACAATTTAAAACTATTTCCAATAGAATGGCGTTATTCCTGATTACGTGTTCTCACCGGAAACTTAACCGGCGTAGCGCAATAGTGAGGTATGGTGCTATTCCCGATTAATTCTCCAGTTAGAACACGGCCTAAGTCCTCTCGACGAGGTAATGACCTAAGGTCTAGAAAGAATTTAATAAAACAATTATTCTGATGATTTATTTAAGTCTGCCAACCATATAACTTCAGTGACAAAACTGACTTGAGTTATAAAATCACGGCATGATGGAATTAAAGGATTGAGTGACAAAAGTGACTTGAGCCATAAAATTATGACATGAGAGACTTAACGGACTACGCGACATAAGTGACTTCAGTTATAAAACTATGACATGGGTGATTGTACACAGAAGTTAAATTTAATTTTTTTAAATTACATGCATGAATGTGTGGTGGATGGGTGATTGTACACAGAAGTTAAATTTAATTTTTTTAAATTACATGCATGAATGTGTGGTGGAATTTAGACCCACAACATGAGAAAAACTAAGTTGGGATCCATACTCAGATAGAAACTTTGAAACGTTTTAAGAATTCAGCTCATTAATTTAACAAACACACATATTGTGAATGCAAGAAAATACATTTATTTTCGTACAATAGAATAAACAGGTAACTTACTCTAACAGTGCGATGCCACGGCACGAATCCACATTCTGATCATTTTGCTGGATCGTAAAAATCTAGTGTGTCGGCAACAAAATTCATGTGGGACGAAAACATCTGAGAGAAAAAACACCTGGGCAAAAACCCGAATTTAACATAATTATTGAAGGAAAAGAGAGATCCCTAACCCTAACCCTAGGTAATCATTATTACAAAGAATATTCTATTTCCTCAAGTTTCTAACTATAGTCCAGTCAAAATAACACAAATTTGACAAAACCTACCACTAATTGCAACAGAAATGAAACAACGTGTAATCTATATTCAGTAGGGTCCTGTAAGTGACATATTAAAAATCTAATAACATCTTTTGAGTGGAACATGTTGAATATGGCCAATATGGCCATTAATCGAGTCTAATATGACATATATATATATATATATATATATATATATATATATATATATATATATATATATATATATATATATATATATATATATATATATATATCTAGAACGGTTCATATTAAACCACATAAATGTATTACGAGTAAATAGAAACATGCGCCCAATCTACCGTCTTCTGCACCCCTGACCGCTCTATGACGTCACAACCCAACAGTTGGCACTGATGTTCGATGTTTGCAAACCATTTCTACATTCACCCATCACGAATTGCAACAGCAATGAAGCCACTTTTATTTTTTCTGCGTAGGTACAAAAGTCTAATAAAATCTTTTGAGAGTATCATGTTGAATTCAAAATGACCACCAATCGAGTATAATATGGCATATATCTTGAGAACGGTTAATTTTAAACCACATACATGTATTACGGTTAGATAGGCTTTTGCGATTGACAGGTGGGGCTGATATAAATACGAGACTTTTTTGTGAGCGAGCTAGATTAAACATCTCTCCGTACTAGTAGCAATGGATGTTGTCGCTATACTTATAGTTCTGCGTGTACTGGTAGCGGTGTCTGAGTGTACCAAGACATATATTTTACCGATATATTATCAGATTTGCTCAATTCGCAGAGGAAACAAAAAATATGTATTTTAGTATATTTTCTAAAATCTTAGAAAAAAGTAGTATATGACTCTGGCAGGAATTTTCTAAATTGATGATTAGAAATGTGTTTTACTGTTTTACCATTAGGTCTACATACGGTCTGCCACGTCTTCGTCATCAATATCACATGCCTTGTGTAAGGTTAAAGGTTTGCAACGTGACACGTTTTAAAAATAAATAGTGAATAAAAATCAGCAATATATACGGAAAAGCAATTCATTGCTAGCTTTCTAGAAGTAAAGTTAAACTAATTAACATTTCGCATGAACCACGGTCTGATGTACGGTCTGATTCAAAACAGAACTTATCTGGCAATTCCTAACCAGCTATGGCAACACTTGGACAATACGCATTGCATAAAAATGTATCTTGAGATGACAAGATTACCACCGTTCAATGCAAACTCAGACCATGCATCTACACGATCTAAATGGAAGGCATAGCGAAATAGATTTGATATCTACCTGGATGCTGCAGGTATTATGAATGACAAGAAAAAAACGGGCTCATCTACTCCACCTCGCTGAGGAACATGTTCAGAAATTTTTCTCAGATAGTTGAGCCACAGCTAAAGATTATAAGGCAACCTACGGAAACCTAGATGAGTATGTTCTGCCTGAAAAAAAGTGTGCGATATGAACGATTTGTTTTCAAACAAAGGCATCAGGAAAACGATGAATCGTTTGATCGATCTTTGACGCGATTGAGAAGTCTCGCAATTAACGTTTCCAGTGTATCCATTCATCATATGACGTCCTAATCAACAACGTGACGTGTAGGATGACGTCATAATCAATTACAGCGTTAATGACTCGATTTAGTCCGTCTTAAACGCTTAATAGTCCGACACATTGAACGAATTGTATGTCTTTACTATTTAATAAACATTCTGTCGAATATTTAAAAACTAATTTGTTGCCATAGCAGCAACAGCGACATATCAAATTAGTTTAAAAATATTCAACAGATTACCTGTATAGATTTCCAAAAATTGATAGTCAGAGAACTTAGGCATCGATCGATCCCCACACGAGGGATATGTGTGTGGAGCATAGCTAGAGATGGGTGGGGCATAGCTTAAACTGGAAGGGGCCATTAAATTAGCTTAAAGATAGTGAACAATGTTGTTATTATATCATATGGAATTTGTCGCACTTGAACCTGCATGACATCATATACTAACCCATAAGGAGACAATATGCCGCCTCCCACAATATCAACCCTTTAATGATTAGATTTGATCTAAAAATAGTCAACATTTGCTTATTGAATGCCCATTTGAAGGCCAAGAGAAGATTATTTTGAAAGAATTACCAATGGAATGACTGGCTCGATTATCGAGCCAGTCATTCCAGTGGTAAAATTTAAAAAATAGTCTTCTCTTGACCTACAAATGAACATCCAGTAAGCGAACATTGTGATTTTTTAAACAAAATTTAGCCATTAATGTGTTAACTGGAGGTTCTTGCTGTTAATTAAATTAGTTTAAAAGAATGTTGTTATTATATCATATGGGATTTGCCGTACTTGAGCCTGCATGACATCATATTAGGAGACATCATATAAAAATGGCGGTGCCCACAATACTTAGGTGTCAAAATACAAATAGTTATCATATGGATAAATAACGTGTCTGAAACTGAACCATTTAAAGGTACACATTCACACCGAATGCTTGAAAATAAAATTGTTTAAATTAAATAATCTTAGATGCTTAATTTGGATACCTCAATCGAATGAAGCGAAATAAATCTAAACAGATAATGATATCATTCCGTTCACATTTTTATAATTTTTTTAGTTGTTAAGTTGAATTAGGAACTCGTGTCTCTAATTCAATTTCACATATTAGAATTTTTTCAATTAGTTTATGCATAATGAAATTATCACATATTATGATTTATTCGGCTTCATTACATCTAGGCCACAAATTTATTTATGCCTCCAAACTTATATAATCTTATATATATAAAGAATTATATTTTTAAGCATTCTGGTGTGAATATGCAGCTTTAGCACGCAAGATCACAACAGCTGTTGCAGTGCTATTGAGAACTGTCCATTTGCAAAGCAAGAAAAGACTATTTTTGAAAATGTACTACTAGAATGACTGGTTCGACAACCGGGCCAGGCGTTTTTAGTGATGAATTACCAAAAATAATCTTCCCTTGGTGCCGGTATGCATATGGACATGAGAAAATTTAGATTTTTAAAACAAGTTTAATGCTTAAAGGATTATGGAATCTGAATTTTGTAATCTAACAGAACAATGGAACTTTTCAGTTTATCCATCAATCGAATGACGCCATGATCAATTACGTGGCATGTAGGATGGCGTCATATTCAATGACTTCATGAATGTTGTAGCTAAGTTCGTCACGAGTACTGCCATAGGCACACATACTCCATAAAGCGCAAACACCAGAGCTATTTGAAACAGATTAACTTTAGTTATTTAGCAATATCTGGTTTAAATGGCCGATATGCACCGCTTCAGGTCGGAATATTCGCAGGAACATAATTTAACGCCTGCCGTTTTATTACAGGTTTTTGGTAGCCAGCGGAAGAAATATGTCAGGTAAAAATAAGCAACAATTCCATTGCTTCATGTAACAGCTGACAAACGTACCCGTTCACGCACGCACGCGCATACGCACACACGCACACACGCACGCACACACGCACGCACGCACGCACACACGCTCACGCACACGTACACTGGGGGTATAAAATACTATTTACACATATAATTCTGACACATTCCATTCTGAATAACAGACAATAAAATGCATAATCTAGTATCAGATCACAGCAGCTTCATGCATTTCAGGAAAGTCAAAATCTTTAAAAATTTGTCTTTGCCTTACCATGTGATAAAATGTATATAGTTAATTCTTAAATATGTACAATCACATATTCATATACGAGGTAGATTATCGATTACGATTCCTAACCCCGGCCTCTTTCTGTTCCATGAGTACAGGCTTATGGCCTGTCTGAAGTTGCTGTGCTGAGTGAGTAGCTGCGTTAGTCTCTTGAATGCATGTAATATTGATGTTATAGTGTTCACAGTCTGTACCAAAGGTGTGCCTCTTTGATGGTGCAGTCAAACCACGCACATTCCATGTAGGTATGACTCATGGGGTGATCGCGTCGTCTGAGGATGTCGAACAGAGTTTCTATTTTGAAAAACGTTAGACATAATCAGAGTTGTCTTTCTATGTGGATGCGGATGTCAGCCCACAAGCCTTAATTACTTAGTTTCCCAATAAAGTTGGTACATACGGATGAGACCGGCGTGGAGGTGTCATCTTTCTCCCCCTTTATCAGGAGTTACCAGAGCAAAGCGGAAGCAATTCTAGAATAATTCAATGAACAGTTCATTGTTCATGATGATGATCCCTTCCACCCGCGTTCAGGAGACCCAAAGTCATTACTAACACCAATAAAACATCACAAGTTGGGAAAACAGCCAAAGCCCGGAAAAGTTTACGTCCATCTGAACTTTATGGCATGGGCAACGGGCTATTCAAATACGCAAGAGGAATTATCTCAAAACTAAAAATTAAGCTTTTATGCACCACCTTCCCATGGATGATGTAGGCCAAGGAAACGTTATCGTGCTACCAAAGTCCATAAAGCCACATGGCCCCCTGTTCTCCTCAACAGCATACGATAATTCCTATCCAATGTTACTCTATGTCGCATCCGACCGATGACTTCACCAGATCATGTTAAAGTGGCTGTAAACGTCGACGCAACTGCGCACATATTGCATAGGCTCACCACATGTTGGTGGTAGTAGTTATGTTAAAACACTGGGATTTCTACAAAATGCATATCGACATGCCAGCTGCAATGACGATGAGCTACGACTAGTGAGACTACTACTTTCAAATCAAAATCCAAGCTGAGAGTATGAGTCATGTCTGTGAAGTCTGTAGAGTTTGAGACCTCAACAGGATCCCCACAGGGAGATGGGCTTTCCATCTGTTACCTCGCTGCTGCGTTGAAATCCACCCTCACTCCATACTAGGTATGCTGCTCGATATGGAATATGCTAACGACGTAGACTTGATAGACCAGGAAAAAAGACCTTCTCACGACGGGCATGCGGCCTAAGGTTCGTCGGCCGGTCGTCGATCCAGCATGGCCTGGTCGGTCAGTCAGCGGTCTGTCAAGGCCAGCAGTCCTTCCTGGTGCGCCTTGGTCGTATTCCTTGGGGCTTGCTATGCCAGCACATGTGTGCTTCTACAGGGCTTCGCCTCCTTGGAAACGTGCAGATCCTGTCCAGCATTCCTGACACAGCATGGTGCTTGCAGATGTTGTTGTCGGGTTACCAGGCTCTTAGAAGCCGGCATGCCAGTTTCTTCCACACCATCATTCAGAGTCATGCGGTCGGAGTCAGAAGTTTCCATCGTCACGGCTGTGGACCTCTCTGCTGGTTGCTGGCAGGCGCTTCTCGCTTCGCAATGAGTCGTGCAGTCGTATTGTCCTCCCAGGTCGGCGGGCCCTTCTTGCACAGGGAAATAAGAGGTGCGTGCGAGTGTAGGTGTGTGCGATGTAAGGCATGTTTTTTCTCCTGAAGCATGTGGCGTGGGACTCGGAAAGTGCCACAGGTGGCTGTTTTACCACAGGTAGTTTTCGATCTCTTTTTAGGCGGTCCTCTCTCTATAGGGGTGCTAGTGAGGAGAGCAGTTGCGGGGGGATGGTCTTAACCAAGTTCCTTTAAGTAGCCTCGTGTGTGGTACTTTCTGTCTGCCGAAAGGTGCACAGGCAGTGCAGTGAAACAAGTAATTCGCTTCCGCATCATCAGGCGGTACATTGTCCTAACTCAGACTGTCGCTCACGCGGCAGTAACGTCTCTTTCAAATAGTGAGAGGCTGTCTCTAGGGCGCTAACTAGAACTGGAGGGTCCGGGATCAGATCATGGAGAGGGAGAGAGACAGCAGAAATTCTCCCTGCAGTTGTTACTTCGCTCGCGTTCACTAATCGTCCAGTTCATCTTGCAACACCCCACCCCCCCCCCCCCACCCCCCACCCGCAGGAAGTTTTCCTGGATTTCTTTGCGTTTTTGGTCCGCTTCCAACCATAAGACATCTAGCTCATTGGCTTGAGGGAATACCTGTGAGGCGCCATTGTAGACCCCATACTCTACTGTAGGAGCCTTTCTTCAGTATTTTTCTAGTCTCGTCATCTCCTTGCCATGATTGTGTTCTGCTGGTATATGCTCTTCTGTTGAAGTCCTCGCCGTTTTTGGTTGGCAATCTCTTGCTGTAGGATTATCTGCTCAGTTAACACCTTTATCTCTGTGCAGTGCATCAGCGGACAATCCTCTATCGCATCGTCCATCTCACCAAAGCTCAGGTATGTTTAGTATATCCTCTTGATAGGTCTATGAGTAGCAACATCGTAACTTCTGAATGACCATCGGCCAGACCATCTGGGCTAGCACATAGGTCAATGATGAAGCTGACAAAGAGGTTATTTGCGAGGGTGAACAGATTGTGGCAGATCGCCTCCCGCTGGGTCCTGCCACTGGCAAACACTCTTTCACATCCAAACTTACACACGCCAGGGAGTGTGATAAGCACTGCCCGGAGGTAGATGTAATGCAGCAACGTGTATTGTAGGTGGTGGAACACAGAGCGTTCTTCAAGAGAACCCATGCTATTCAACACTGTACGACACATCTACTCAGCTGGCAGGGTGTACTCATGTTCTTACCAGACTGCAGTATCAGATGCATGATCATAACATGTCGAGACTATATTTTCCGTTTTCACACTTTATATGCAATGGAGATGATATTTGCTCATCCAACAGGTCTCGCTGATCGAGTAGATGAATACAACATTGATGACACTAAGATGTATGAGAGCAATGGTTAGTCATTTGCCCTGCAGTATGGAGTGGACTTGAAGACATTCTACTCCAACCCATTGTTGGTGCTGATGTTTAGTTTCTAGCTGATCTGAAGGTATTGGCATGGAGTGTCTGCATCGAAATAGGAATTGAAACAAGATTGTATCCTGTTACCAGGTCCCGAAGAAATATATCATTGAGCCACTGATTGAAGTAACAAAGGCATGCTGGAGGATGCCAACCTCAGAGTTCATGGCATAGTGCCAGCTGTGCTACATACACACATGATGGCACATGATGATGTACTGTTGATCCTGTTGAAACATCTACAGATACTGTTCAAGAAAAGAGAGGTGTGGTATAATGGATGTCCTGCTGGTAACTGGCAGACTTGGTACCCACTAAAGTCAATGATATGGTGGTTACCCGAGTCCTTATCCCACACAACCCTCTCCACTGGTGTGAAGAAAGCTGGGAAAGTCTGGAAACATCTTAATCATGGATATTTTTTCCTAGCCTATATAGGGCAGGATGGCACAGTCCTAGTTGGGTTGGATCATAGAGTTGACCTCTGGACGAAAGCTCCTACTGTGCCATCCCTTTGATGGTCCCCAGCAAGCCAATGGCATACTGGGTGTCCAGTCCAGTTGATAGAGGGTCGTGCCTCCAAATTAAAGGCATTTTTAAAGTTACCTCAGAGAGTTGGACGCAATAGCCTAGAGGCCACTTACCTAGTATTAGAGATGTGGATCCTTGCTAGTGGTAGGATGAGACAGCTGATGCCGCCTGCCCACCCTCGTCCCTCCACTCCAATGCTATGAAGATCGCCTTTGATAATGAGACCTCGGTTGTTGATCTGACACAGATATTCCTCGACGCATTTAAACCATCACATATAAGTACCAGTATGTTGGCTCTACTTATAATACTCCCCATACCTGCAGCAATGTTTTTGCAAGAGGCCTCTAGGAGCGATACTCCTATGCCATTGGACGCCAAGTGGATACACTTGTCGAGGCACACCAGATAAATCCCTACCATGGTTATCTACTGAAGAATATTTGTGACCACTTTCACCCTCGTCTGCAAATTCTCGGTGTGTAGAGAGCGGATGGCCTTGCCTGCAAAATGCACCAGCTTGCGATCTGATCTGCTGTGAAACATGCAAATATGGCAGACTCTGCTATGAAGCAGACAGTCAACACTTTAGCATTCAGTGGCATCTCTCAGTAATACGTTATATCACTCTACACTCTAGCGAGTTGTTGACAACTGGTTATCTACGAACACCCACAAGATCCCTACGGAATATCTTTGGCAGCGCAAATTCAATTATGACATTGTACTTTCACCCATCTGTAAACATATTCGTTTAGGCAATAGTTGAGTAAACGGATCGGTACATTAGCTATAAATATAAACATTTAGACAATTGTAAGCCGGGACTCTGGCGTGGCCAACAAGACACAAACATAATAGCAGTTACAGTGATAGTTGGCAAGGCGCACGTACGCACGCACGCACGCACGCACGCACGCACGCACGCACGCACGCACGCACGCATTTTTTCCCGGTGGAATACATCAATGACGACGACGACGACGACGACGACGCCGACGACGACGACGACGACGACGATGACGATGACGACGCCGCCGCCGTCGCCGCCGCCGCCGCCGCTGCCGCCGACGACGACGATGACGATGACGAAGACGAAGACGACGACGACGACGACGGGCATGTTGCATGTTTACTATTCTATCGTTGAGGCTGGCAGAAAAATTTCCTTATATCCATTCGCACAGTTCTTGAAGCGATGCAATAAACAAATGGGTCTAAGACAGCATTTGCCCAGGCAAGTAATATAAAAACTTCGTAAACAATATGGTGGCCGGGTAAGTATGCAATTCCCCAATCTACGTGTGAATAATAGTGTAGTACATTGGGCAAAGTGACTGAGAAATATATGATGATAATAATAACGACTGCTCGTGGGTCAGCGCTTCGTCTGCGCCCTTCGTGCACAGTGAGTGATTTCCTTGAAGCTGAGCCACGAAGGGAAAGAGTGATTTGTTTCACACAATGAATTAACACTATTAGAATTGAAGGAATGAATGTCGACAGAACGAAGAATAAGGTTTGAGATTGTTCTACTTCTCGAGCATCACCATCAATATCGCAAATCATTACCAGTTTCCCTTTGTACTCGACGGGCTGGCCTCTGTAATTTCTCCAATAAAGCACAGTTCCAAGAAAGTTTACCACCCAAATGAACGCACAGGCGGTAAGTACACGTTGCCATGTGACGGTCACTCGCGCCCAAAGAGGGTGGCATAGTTGTGCATATCGTAAGCAAGCGAATAGGACTAAATGATACACACTGGTACAGTAGAAGAACACAACTATATGAATCGAAGCTGGGCAAAGAGCGACCTTATTGAAAGCCATATATGGATAAATTATTGCCATAAATTCCACTGCTTGAAGGCATGTTCCAAGGTCACTGAATGCCAAAGACGAGACCAAAGCAAACAGTGGTGATTTGTAACGGCCAGATGATAGAAGGTAGATTACTAGTAGTGAATTCATGGCGGCACCAATTAAAAATATTATAATTGGAATTCCTTTATAGAAAACAGGGCTCATCCGTGATACTGTATCTAGAAAAGCTACTCGCGAGTCATCACCTTCCTGTCTGTTAAACACGTGATCCCAAGTCTCATTCATCGAAATTACTGTTGTTGACATCATTGTAACTATTGCTCCAATCAGAGATTATTAAGATACTATAGTAACAAAGTAAAACTTGCATTTAACGAGCACAGTGTATAGCAATTTACCGCTGGAATGACTGGCTAGGCTGCATTTTCGATTTTTTTTACTATAATCCACGAATCGTCTGGTCCGCCAAAAACGGCACTAGTATTGGCCATGAGGAATGTCCGTTTGTAGGAAATTTAAATGGTTAGTTAATATGGGTAGCATTTAGAGCACGTTGAGGTGCTGTTGACACATGAGGGTATCGCAGGGTAGAGCTGTATCCGAAAGTGTAGCTAGGTAGGTTCATTGTTTAGATCCGGTAGTCATGCAAATGCTCTTTGGGACGTCTCTGGGGGTAATTTTTCAGCGGCATATCTCAAACAACGCTTCTTAGCTTTAGTTTCCTACTACTACTACTACTACTACTGCTACTACTACTACTACTACTACTACTACTACTACTACTACTACTACTACTGCTACAACTACTACTACTACTACTACTACTACTACTACTACTACTACTACTACTACTGCCGCTACTTCTACTATCCACAATATATTTGGATGCAAAATTATGCAGTCACAGAAGATTGAGTTACCATCGTTTAATTAAATAATTACATTATTGATGATTATTCGTTTCCAATATTTTAGACAGTCTATACGTGTTACACTATACCAATGCACATTGTTACCATGCGAGAGATGTTTTATGCATGGGCTTTTAATTGGCTACTGATTCATCTCCGGCTATATGTATGCATTGAACACTATCAAAGAGATCTAATAACACGAGAGAACGATGCTTATCTGTGTCAGAGGGACTGCAACATCACATCTCAGAATACATTGCATTGTCCTGACAGTGCTGTGTCTATTGGCGTATATGATTCATTAATGATCCTGAGCCATTCTATCGTCTGTGCATTGGCCAATATCACACAGATCTATTCATTTATACAGTTTACCCATTGGAACCAGAGTTTATCAATTCCAAGACAATTATATCAAAAAGCTTCCAGATAAAGTGGTTTCAAAATATTCAACATACTACTAATTACATAGGTATTTTCGTATACCAAAAACAAAAGGTACGTATCGTGTGTGGCTTGGAATACTTAAAGGGTTAACAATGGAAGGTGATCAAATACACCATCCGCAGTTCAGCGGCAGAAGGGGAAAATATTGGTCTGTGTCTAAAATTAGCTGTTCGAGCGCAGTATACTATATGCACTGCTGCTGCTGCTGCTGCTGCTGCTGCTGCTGCTGCTGCTGCTACTGCTGCTGCTGCCGCTACTACTACTACTACTACTACTACTACTACTACTACTACTTTTTTTTTTCTTTTCTTTTTTTAAATCCGACGCTAACGCAGTCGGACAAACTTCACGAAAGTACTCCTTTAAAAAGGCTTGCAAACCCCCAGAAAAAAAACTGGTGAACTAGTAAGTCTGATTAATATTAGACCAAAACAAAAGATAAATAATGAGCATTAATACAATCTATAAATACATCTGGCTTAAATAGTATAGATACAAAACAATAGGCTGATAAAGCTCCGATAGCAAAACAAAACTTAACAAAGGCATTACTATTCAACCCAGGTGTAGTAGTAGACCCGTGTGGCGAGTGCAAACTATCCAACAAATGAAAAGTGCCTCGTCAATCAATGACAAATAAGTCAATCATTGACGCCAGTGGACTGATTCTTTAAAGATCAGTGGGCGTAGTAGCATTTGGATGGTATAATACATATAGTCGGCAGAAAAATTACAGAAAAATAGATGGCGCTCTTGTGTACATTTTCGATTTACTTTATTGTAAGGTTTTGTAAATTACCATTCAATCCATGTGTGGTAGTAGGCCAGTGTGGCGAGTGCAACTACTCAACAAATGAAAAGTGACTCGTCAATCAATGACAAATAAGTCAATTATTGACGCCAGTGGGCTGATTCTTTAAAGATCAGAGGGCGTAGTAGCATTTGGGTAGCATAACATATATAGTCAGCAGGAAAATTACAGAAAAATAGATAGAAATAGATGGCGCTCTTGTTTACATTTTTTATTTCCTTTGTTGTAAGGTTTTGTAAATTACCCGGGAACAAATAACCCTATAAAACCCTGTGCAAGTTTCTAAAATTACCCAGGATGATTTTATAATTCAATGGCAACTTACTTTATCGATTGATTATTAAATTACCCCAGTCTGTTTTTTTGTTTACATGAATTATTAAACATAACAATATCAAAGAGCAGACTAAAGTGAATTACAGGACACAGATTAATTAAAAGACACAGATAAATCAGCTGTAGTAATTAAATGATTTAAGCTAGTGCAGGCTCTTTTATTTTTACAGTTCCCAGCTCTATTGAAACTATGTTTGTTTTGCACCATATGTCCTTGAAAACTTTTTCTTTACCATGCTGCTTTAATCTAAAATATTCACAAGGAATATGATTCAGCAGCAATGATCGAAATATTGCCTTTATTGCTCTATTGTGATTGCCCATAGATGGATTTTTCGTCTGTGCACACCGATGTTTCCAAATGGCCCAAACACCTAGTGTTAGCATTGTTATTAAAATAGTCCTTTCAGACTTTATGATATTTACACTGCTTGATCCAATTCTCTAAATAAGACTACATGCGTTTCTAGAACAATGGGCTTCGCTCCAAATTGTGCCAAGATTTGGCTGATATAGTCCCACAATTGTGACGATATTGGACATTCCGCAAATAAATGCTCGATTGTTTCCTCGTCTGTTTGACATAAGTAACACCTATCAGAAGTCGTAATATTGCACTTGTATGGCAAGTGTCCCACCCATAGCCGTCGATGTAGTAATCGCCACAATAAATCACGAGCCATATTTGGTATGTATGGAGAATGTAAGATTTTCCATACATTTTTCCAACTGGATGGTTTATAGCTTGAGTCATCTCATCTCCTAATTGCTATGGGAGGTGTTACTTGTTTTCGTCTCATAATGTGGTACCATTCCTTGGATCTAATCTTGTATTTTAACATCTCATCATCAAGAACTAATGCAGGTTGTGGAGTCAAACTATTATTATTTATATTTGGCAGACGAAACCATTCAATTGGTACAGCATGTTTTATTTTATTTAGCAACCGCTGGACATCTATATGCCTCATATGTGTTTTTCTAGCTACTTCTTGCATTGAAATCCATCTACGTGTTTGAGGGTGTATCATATCAGATAAATGTTGAATGCCATATTTTGCAAAGGACGGTAGATAAAGTACTGCATTGTTATAACATATATTAGTATTGCCCCACAATTGCTGTTCTAGTACTTCCTTCCAGCATGTAGGTGAAGGCATGTATCTGTCAAATATTTCTGCCTCCATAACTTGATCTTTAAACACATCCGGTATCATTTGGCTATTAGGAGGTGGCTTCTTTGAGGCAAAAACATGCTCCGCCAGAAATGGTTCTACAATTCTCTTCATGAGAGCTCGTGAAGCACATGCCCACGTCTCATCTGATGTAATAAGATCATTAAAAAAATGTTAACCTTAGAGAAACACATTTCATTTTAATATCAATTAAATCAAGTCCTCCTTCTAACTTAGCATTATTGAGAACACAATGGGAAACTAAATGATTCTTTTCTTCCCATATGAATGACAATATCAACTCATTAACCTCCTTTTCTACATGTTTTGGCATGTGTACAACAGGTGCTGTATACCATAGCCCAGATAATACCAAGTTGTTGACAACAAAACTCTATCAAAAATTGAAAGACGACGATGCTTCCAATTTGCTAATATTCTCTTAAGGTTAGATACTCGTTCATTCCAATTTTGTGTTGTATTTGGTTTCCTGCTAAAAATAGATGCCTAAAATCGTAATGGTATCATTAGACCAATTGATTTCAAGTGGCTGGTCATTCCGCTCTCTCCAAGGCCCCAAAAATAATCCTTTGGATTTTCCTTTATTGATTTTCAAACCAGATGCATTTGGAACCTTTCTAGTACGTGGTTTAAAATTGCAAAATCATTATTTGAACTAGCAAACACAGTTGTGTCATCAGCATATTGTGACAGCTTAAGTGGTCTTTCTATGCCACGAATATGCCTTGAAAGTTATTATTTTGCCTCAATGCTATGCCAAGGGATTCCATCACAATAACAAATAATAATGGCGATAGGGAACACCCCTGTCTAACACCACGTTCTAAGACAATTTCTCTGAATAATTGATTGTTCACTAAATAGCTACTCTTGATATCCGTATATAAAATCTTAACCCATTTAATAAAGTTTGAGCCTAACCCAAATGATTGCAAAGAATTAAAAAGAAAATCCCATTCCACACGGTCAAATGCCTTTTCGTTGTCCAAGGCAGTCACAGCTGTGAGGATGCTATCCTTATCAACCAATTGTATAAGGTCTCTTATTAACATGGTATTGGTTAAAATTGTTCTCCTAGGTACAGCACATGTCTACTCTGTTCCAATGATTTCTCCTAAAACACTACCTAGTTTCAATGTTAGAGCTGTGGATATTATTTTGTAGTCTACACATAGTAGAGAAATTGATCTGTAATTCTGAATTAGACGTCTGTCATTTTGTTTATATATTAGTCTTACGTATGCCCTAGCCATAGTTGGTGGTAAATGGCCTTTCTCAAAATTTCACTGGCTAATTCTTCCATTATTGGACCTACAAGGTGCCAAAACGTTTGGTAAAATTCAACTGGAAGGCCATCACACCCCGGTGATTTTTCTAGTTTCATACCTTTAAGGGATTTAGTTAAATCTTCTAGTGTTAAGGGTTGATCACAAAATTCACTGCCTGTGTCTGACACCTTTTTGTCTATATCTACTAACAAATCCAATTTTGCATCTTCATCAATTCCCTCTGACTTGTACAATGACTCATAATAATTGCATACAATAGTACTCGTTTCATTGTTGGTAAAGACGGTTGAACCATCCGGCATGTTTAATGAGCACATCACCTTATCTATTGCCTGTGCTTTTCTAATGTGCAAAAATATCGGGTTGGCGTTTCCCCTTCTACATACATCTGGGCTCTTGCTCTAATTTTTGCACCCTCAAACTCATATTGTTCTATATCTCTTTTTTTTACTTTTAATTTTAACCTGTAATTCATAATAATTATCTTCACCATTATTTACTTTAGCATTAATTTTCAGTGATCGATGAAGTGTTTTCTTGCGTTTGCGTATTTCCCGTGCTTTTCTAATAGCATACTTTCGGGAAACATACTTTAAATCCAGTTTTACATCCTCCCACCATTGCAATGTGCTCTTATATGATGCTTTCCTATTAATCCAATATTGCCAACAACTCTCTATATTATTCTTATAAAATTATTCTCCCAACAGTGTTGTGTTTAATTTCCAAAACCCAACCCCTTTTGTTACCCAATCAGCAATGGCAAAGGTTACACAAACCATGTTATGATCTGAGACTGCGACTGGCTTAATATTAACATCTCTCCAGTACCAAGTCAACAAACTATTCACATAAATTCTGTCGATCCTTGAACCAACTACCCCATCTGCCGAAACCATGTAAGATATTTACAATGAGGTTTTGATATTCTATAGTGGTCAACTAAATTTTCCTTATCACATATTTCTTTTAAGAGTCTATGTGTTGTATCAGTATAAGTTGAAGTTGCATTCCTGTCATTTTCTTTGTCTACGACACAATTAAAATCACCACCCATTACTAAGTTTTCAGTGATGTTATCTAGTGCTGTTGTAGACATCTCATTAGAAAAAGTACGACGTAGTTGATGAGATGCAGGTGCATATATACACAGCAACGTGAAACGTGTTTGTTGTATATCTAGCGTGACTCTCACCCAGCGACCATTTGCACCTGATACTGAAGAGATTATATTTACATAGGCTGAACAAGGAGGGAGTATAACAATTGCCACGCCTGCACTATTATCTTGAGATAACGAATAGAATATTCTGGATCCAGAAATCTTTTCTAAATTATGATATGATTCTGACTTCTGAATTTTTGTTTCCTGTATCAAAGCAATGTCAATCTGCTCATTTTTCAGAGTCTCTAGTAAGTGACGTTGCTTTATGTCACTATTTAAGCCTCTACAATTGAGTGTGCAAATTAGCATAAAAAGTAATAAAATGATGTGTATAACCGCCATTATTAAGCTAACTAGATTTTGTTTTTATCGACCCCTCTCTTAGACCATTTACCTATTTTACTCGCAAACGTGCACTTCTTAGCTCAACCTTTTCCAAATGCTTATATTTTAATATATCTGAATCATAACGCAGATGCCTATGTTTAACCCCCTTTGCCATCACATATAGAGCTAACACCTCTCCTGCCTCTGACATGTACAATACCATTTCATTGGGTGATTTAGAACTCTGTGTTTGAATGGATATATCGGATTCAGCGACTGACATATTATCGTCTTCTATATCACTTTCCTCTATTTCTGATTCAGAACTATCTCCATCTTTCTGTCGCTTTGTTCCACTCAATCGATTCGAAACAGCAATTACTTTCTCTATATTATTTAAATCGTCTAGATTGAGTGTACTCAGTGGAAAATCAAAGTTAGTTTCAGTATCTTGCGACCTGAATTTTACTTGTCCTAAATTAAAACTCTCTTCCAGAGGGTATTGATCATCATCTTCAACTTGTGTGGAATTAGCCTCTCTGACATCAGACTTGGATTGACTTGTTACTGGAGTACGACTTAGCCCCTCATCTAGAACCTCTATTTCATCGCCTGCAACTACAGCGATTGGATTCTTAGTTTTTTTACCATGCTTCTCATTAACATGGACTTCAGCTACAATCTCAGCAACTACTGGTTCGATGACATTTTCTTTAGCAACGTGGTTCCCATTACCATGGATTTCAGCTACAATCTCAGCAGCTACCGGTTCTATGACATTCTCTTTAGAGACAACTTGCTCTGCACTTTTATCAGGACCCTTTTAGACATATTTGTTCTGCGGGCATCGCCACTTAAAATGATCAGATGATCCACAAACTAGACATTTGTTTTTGTTAGGGCAATCTGTTGCAAGATGTTCTGTGCTTAAGCAGATTCTATACTCTTTGATTTGCCCCCTGTACCATAATGGCAAGATATATCAACCATATATCGTGACCTTACTTGGGAGAGGTTGTTCTACCTTTTCGAACCAAATTCTTCTGATGCCATTTTCTAAGGTTTGAACAAATGGATAGGTCTCGTGTTCTACTTTGTCCACTTTGCCATACTTGATCAATTCATTGATAACCCGTTCATCTGGGATCTCTAATGGAACCTTCATCTTGACTAATAGACGATCAGAATCTATTTCCTCCACATTACACACCACACCCTTCACGACAAGGACCTCGTCGAGCACCTTTTCCTTCACACTTTCATTAACTACGGTGACATTCCATACAGATTTGGAAACGTTACTGAGACCTTGAAGGACCCGTTGCCCTGCCCCAACTACATCCTTCAACCCATGATACACCTCAATTGCCGAAACAACCCAAGCCTTTGTCGTGATTTTAAGACTCAGGGTACGCTTATAGGAGGTTGCCATGGTGTTTTAATAAAAGAGGAAACCCATACTACCACAACATATAAGGGGTAATACAAATATATAATACCAAGACGTCAGGGAAATAGCTAAACACTAAATAAATAGTGTCCCCTTTTGAAACCCTGACACCTACCAACAAATATACGAATAGATAGTACAGTCGTATATTTGTTAGTTTGAACCACTTTCTAAGTGGTTCACTAACACCTAACCGATTAAAGTGGTTTCCTAATGCATGCTAACATATTACAGTCATATATTGGTTAGTCTGTTCGAGTTGACCGGGGACAGCCAACTGACTATAAAGATTTATATAATCAAAGTACTAGGCTTGCGCTTACAAATGACAAAGGAATAAAATCAACTCACTCAAGCGATCTTGCCAAAATATAATGCGCTAGCCAACGAACTCTAGAAATAGCATACTGGCGCGGGAAGAAATGTATTGCATTGACCACAGTAAGAGGCGTCCTATTAAATGGCGGAATCCGCCCGCTAAGAGGAGTGCCTTTAGCAAATGGAGACACAAACTCCGCTCCAACCAAGACAAGAGACAAGAATTTACAAATTAAACATAAAGTTTGAAAGGAAATACTAATACGAAATATATGTATAAAATTTATCTACAAAATCGCAGAGCTAAATAAACGCGACCGTTCACTTCGACTACTACTACTACTAATTAAACATAAAGTTTGAAAGGAAATACTAATACGAGATATATGTATAAAATTTATCTACAAAATCGCAGAGCTAAATAAACGCGACCGTTCACTTCGACTACTACTACTACTACCACTACTACTACTACTACTACTACTACTACTACTACTACTACTACTACTACTACTACTACTACTACTACTACTCCTGCAAGCTGTACATCTAACCGTCAACTGTGTACACGCATAAGCTGAGGTTTTCTTTCTATAGGATGATATTACTATCCATAGCAGGGACTCTAAAACAGACAACACTTGCCATTGTGGGTGGGTGCGTGGTGAGTGAGTTTCGATGTTTATTTTTGGTGCTAAATTAGACAACTGAAAAATTAATTTAAAGCATCTATGGTAGCACGATAATAAAATATAGTTTATGGTGGACTACCTTTATATTCAACAAATTGATCCCAAATGCCTTAAAGTCCTCATCTATTGATAAAAGAGATATATCCTAGCAAAATGTATGACTATTTTTACTTTATGGACACTTTGACTAGACCTATAGCCGTTTAGGCATTTTGGATATGTGCAGGTGCCATTATTTCAAACGCTATTATCTTCCCCGGTGAGCCATTGCTGGTATAAAACCATTCTCGTAATACTAATGATTGTCATTCTTCTGCTGGCTTCCAAGTTGAGCGTATAGTAAGTGTCTAGCATAATCCAATACCTACAAGTTGTATGTTTGCTATGGTGTAAGTACCTATAAATATATCTATAACAAGTTTACTGAAAACTGCCCATAGTAGCAATAGCTTTCCGCCAAATTGATGTCATAATAATCAACTGATAATGCACTTGTCACTGGGTAATGATTTGATAATATTTTGGCTGAAAATCGTGGGCGCAACAATTTTCAATCAGATTGTTCTCGAAATAATCGACAGAGCAGTCAATGTTGCAAGGCTTGCTGAAGACATGTCGAGCAACTTTATTGTAAGTCATTTCTTACTAAGGCAGCACAGGTGTTGTCAAATTTTTCTCAGAATAATCAGCAGGCTTTCTGTTTTGTTAGGTAACAAATGCGTGCAAACTGTTAGATCTTAAATAATGATTATAATTCCCGCATGAGGCATTATATTTGTTAATAAATGCACACCTGCAGGTGCTTGGATACATGTTGTCCTCTATAATGCTAGACTCAAGTTCCACTACAATATAGTAGACACAGAATGGGTTCTTGCATGCTTTGATGAAATAGACCACGTGGATTCAATAAGTGGGTTGTTAATACACCCGATTCGATATAAGTTACAGTTATAATTTATTAATGAATTGGAACTCATACACATTGTTATTAAGCAATTTAATTATGCATAAGCCCCGTTATTATATTGTCAATGCAATCCATATTAATATTTTCTCACCATGTAGACTTCATGTAGTAACAAATCCGCGTGGCTCCGATGGGGTCACGCTGCTAGCTTGCAGGTGTTTGCAAAGCAGGTTGGTAAAGCATTCGATGGTTGTCTCTCGTTGAGGGAATGTCGTGTATAAACGTAAATTAGAGATGTAGGCAACCGTCATCCTAATGTGTATATATTTCCACATTGGTCCCATTCATTGGTGTGGTTGGATGGATGAAGAGTGGGTGAGTTTTCTGCCATGCAGGCAGCAAATCCAGCGCTGTAAGCAACGCAGCTGTTTGTCATCGGAATATCATTATATAGCCGAAACAACAGTTATTGCGACGCCGTCTCTTCCTAAATCTAAGTTTAGTTGATCAACAGAACATTTAATGAAGTCGCATTAGTACGAACAGCACTATATGGCGAGGCCCAAGAGGTAGAGAATGGTCTATCTAAAAGAGATCTAGATGACTATTAAAAAATAAAAGCCTCCATTTTAGAATCATTCTCTAAGATACCGGAAATCAACTTTTTCGACAAAAGACATGTTTAGACACTAATGAGAACAGAGAATTTGTGAAAAGGCTGCAGCAGCATTCTGACCAATGGCTTAAGTTAGTGTCACGTGTGGGTACGTGGGTCACAACAAACTTGACGTATGGACGAAGTTTTGTCACCCTCGTGTCACGCACATGCATTCGCTACTCAAACCTAAACAGGGAGAAATTAAAGAGCGGGTCAACCACTTAATTCAAATAACAACAGGGCCTGTCACGTTACTGCTGATAATTCACACCGACAAGGAATTAAAATAAATAAGTATATTCTTACAAGATTTACACATTTTAAAATGAAATTAGATAAATAAATAGATTAATTATTAATTAATAATTTAACACGCATTATTTGGTGGACTGAGTTGGGAAAGCCTGATGAAAGGTTCACATGGGTTGTTTTGAGCACGTAGCTGATTCTACCGGATGACGGGAAGGCAGACGAATGGACGGATAAATGAGCTCATTCGAATTTTCTGACTGTTAAGAACTAAGATTGCCACATCGTAACGGTCGTCTCTGTCACATCACACACGCATTATCTTAGCGTTCAGCCGTGAACAGCAGTGGACAGCGGGTAGAACAACAACCGACAAAAGGGGCTTCACAGAGTGGGACAACACTTGTCACAAGGCACCAGGAATGGCCGACATGTCACGTGTTTCCACTCACATCTGAGGTATAAAATAATGGACCTTTTGTTAATTATGTAATAATAATAATAATACTATTCGAGAATGACAAATAAATCATACAATGCATGAATAGTTTGGTCAATCTTAAATTGTGGACAACCGGTTTAGGGACGGGCGTGGGTTGAAGGGATTTGGTAACCGGTAACAACTCATGACTGGTAACACATTTTGATAACCATAAAATATAGTAACTAGAGCCTACCCGAGGCATGACCAAGGATCGTTGCCAATTAAGCAATACAAAATAAGTTAGTAAATTCACATGCTGTAAAGCTTCAACAACACAAAACTTCAACAGGTTTGAACATAAATACGCACAATGTGCCTGGAACAGTGATCGAGAAGAACTGACCACGTTGATACCTGAGCATGTAGATGTAATTCGCATAAAAATACAAAGAAAGCGCTACCTGAGACTTTATGAAACAGATTTGAATATACATTTCAAAATGACAGCTACGTATAGTACAAACTTAAAGTTCACGTAGCACAATAAATATATACAAAATATTGAACTTATTGACAATTTCAGTAAGATGCAATTTTAAATGTCTATGTATATAAAATATGATGATTGAA
Organism: Chaetoderma sp. LZ-2023a; assembly: GCA_034401795.1. Classification (NCBI taxonomy): domain Eukaryota; kingdom Metazoa; phylum Mollusca; class Caudofoveata; order Chaetodermatida; family Chaetodermatidae; genus Chaetoderma; species Chaetoderma sp. LZ-2023a. Next base: position 11,743,559 of record CM067375.1, read on the forward strand.
ATCCATGAACGCAACAAAACAGTCTGGCCTTCAAACTGTCCTACGATGAAGCATTTAAAAACACGTGAGACAATTTTTATGAATAAAAATACGGAAACAACTTATTTTCAACAGGGCCCTCCATGCCACAGTATCGTGCACTCGGTAAATGGTTGTGTAGCTACTACCGCCATACTGCCGATTGTTTCTGGTATCTGAAAATGTGGTGGACTTCACTGGCTCTCCTCTATGTGTCGTGACACATATCCAGAACTGAAGAAAAAGAAGAGATTGTGTCATTGTTGGACTGGGTGAAGACACTGCAACACCCAAATACACTTATAAGTGCATAACGTTTGTTGACGACCCCAAACTAGAATTTAGTTCTAAATAGTAATAGGTCTAGTAACGGGCACAAAGAGTAGAATGATACAGCCATATAAACGGGCACAGAGAATAGAATGGTATAGACATATAAACGGGCACAGAGAATATAATGGTATAGACAGATAAACTGGCACAAAGAGTAGAATGGTATAGACATATAAAGGGGCACAGAGAATAGAATGGTATAGACATATAAACGGGCACAACGAATATAATGGTATAGACATATAAACGGGCACAGAGAATATAATGGTATAGACAGATAAACTGGCACAAAGAGTAGAATGGTATAGACATATAAACGGGTACAGAGAATATAATGGTGTAGACATATAAAGGGGCACAGAGAATAGAATTGTATAGACAGATGGTGTCATTATGGCATCGTGAATGACGTAGATAAGTTGAAGACGGACTATGCGTTGTTGTACGAACTGTATATCCTTACTATTTAATAAATATCCTGCTGAATAATTTGAAACTAATTTAACTGGGCAATGTTGATTCCATAGCAAAGTATTTATCAAGGTAACTGTAGTTTTCTGGAAATTGATAGTCAGGGCATTCGGAGATCGATCAATCGATCGGCCAAGTGTGAGTGGAGCTTAGCTAGAGGAAGTCGGGGCATAGCTAAAACTGGAAAGGTGAATTGACATACACGCATACATACATACATGGACTTTTATTTATACATACACACACACATATATATATATATATACCTAATTCTAATTCTGTCATATATCATTCTTAATAACATGTAATAAAATATAATTCTAATCATAGTAGTATAATATCACAGTACCTGTACATGTCAAGCCACAATTTGTGAAAATCTTTCTATACCTACCATCTGAAAATTTCACCTAATTGATTATTATATATGTACAATCGGATGCATATACGAGGCTCTGGCAGCGGTTTATATGTTTCCGGCGTTGTGGGTGTATGGGTGTACATGTACAGATATGTGGAACATTCATCAACCGGTTAATGGTTGAATTTGGTCAAGATAATTAAAATATTTTGTTATCTAATGTCCATTTTCAAGCCAAGCGAATGCTACCTTTGAAACCTTATCACTGGAATGACTGGCTCTATTATCGAACCATCCCAGTGGCAAGTTTTCGAAAATAGTCTTCTCCTGGCCAGCAAATAGACATTCCCGAAGACCACTGCAGAGGCCGGTTTTGGTCGGCTTCCTCGTGAAACGATTAAAGCGCCAACTCTTATAATAGAATATAGGACGCCTTGTGCAGGTAGGTTCACCAATAACCATCCAAATGAATAACTCAGTCCGTTGACAACCAATGGATGAATCCGATCCATCAATGGCACTCGAGTTATAATCAAAATACCTCACAATCAAAATGGCGTAGGTTCATAGCAAAACTGGCAAATGTCAGTAAGGGTCTAAATTGTATAGCTGTCATAAATTAACAACATAAGAGCAATTCACCTTTCCAGAGTATCCATCCATCATCTGACCTCGTATGACGTCATAATCAGCTCAGCGAGTGTATGATGACGTCACAATCATTACGTCACAAAGAGTTCCATATAGACCGTCATCAAATCTCAAAGTATCCGACCCGTTGTATAAATTGTATGTCTTTGTAATTCTTTGCTATTTAATAAACATGCTGTTGAATTTTTTGAAACTAATTTAACTTGGCATTGTTAGTCAGGGTGTTCAGAGATCGATCGATGCCAACACGGGCGAAGTATGGGTGGAACTTAGCTAAAGATGGGCGGGGCGTAGCTAACACCGGAAAGGTCTATTGTGTGTGTGTTGCTGCCATTATATTATGTATCGTCTAGTCCTTTCACAGTAAAAAGTGAGGAACAATAAGTATTATGGCATTCGTGGGCTCAGAGGAATGTAATGGGTAGTCACGAGAAGCGAGTGATTTCACGGTGATTCACCCTTAGCATACTGAATCTTTATCATGGAATTGGTACATTCATTGTATTAACACAGCACTTAGCATCATTATTCTCGTGTCAAAATGTCTAAGAATGATTTTATGCCTCAGCTTTCTTCATAGAATGCATCCTCATTGGATAGACTTTTTCCCCGTTTTGACCCACTGGCTTATAAAGATAACATAACGGACGATCGGAACTAAGATATGCTTGGCATTCAGTTACACCAATGCGAACACATTAATCATTGATAGTCCATAAATAATACACATTGTCAAGAGAATGTTGTTCTGGCTGTCTTTGAATGTTAATGTGCTTCTAATCCCCCTTGAAACCACGCTGAATTCCTTAATGCCGGATATATTTAGATTTGCCAAGGGTGTATATAAATTGTCTCTGTAGCTGACTGACTAAGCAGCAAGATCAACTAAGCAGAACGATCAACTAAGCAGTAAGCCTAACTAAGCAGTAAGATCAACTTATGTAGGACTGGAACTGTTTCACTTCTACTTCAGTCCGGTCGTTTTATAGCATAATACTAGTGTACATGTTCAACTTGAACTGGGCCATGCAAATCAACAAACCCAAAGTCTCGGTCTAGAGCCCATTCCATTAGTTCTCTCTTATATAAATGCCTGTGCTCACTCGCTCAGTTTCCAGGCCTGGCCGTAACCCCAACTCTTCTTGACCATTATGAAATTTCATCAAGTGCTAAGACTGTACTGACCATTGATGTCCTGAGACACTGATAATTCATGTTACTTGGCTGGTACTGATCCAATAACAGGACAATATTGATCGGTATGGCTCCAGCACCAGCCCAGTTACCGGACGTGACGAGGCCAGCTGGTGATAGATCTACTGGAGGAAAAACTTTGGTGGGTATGCCTTGTGGACAATTCCTCAGTTGTGTGAAATGTCAGTTCGTGTTCACCAAGTCACGCAAGATGTGCCAGATTTTTCATCCAGTCGTTCACCTTACAGACACATATTACTGGTACATATCTGAAACGAGTTCATCTCCCTGTCCGTCTTTGCATATCTATTCACAGATACACGTATGCGACTCAACATGGACATTTCCGATGACTGACACAATACGTTGTGTCACTCTAGTAAATCAATGACAACTAGTTATCCGCCTGTATAAGTAACCCTAATATGTAATGTTTTAACAATGGTCCCTGACCGCTCACCAGATCTCTACTGATTCTCTCTTTTAACTCAAACACATAATCTTCAATTATGACATTGTACTTTCACCCATCTGTAAGCATATTCCTTCAGAGAATAGTTGAGTGAACGGTTCGGTACCATAGCCATAAACATAAACAGGTAGACAATTATAAGTTGAGAAACTGGATTTGTCACCAAGCCATAGCCATAATAGTAGTTACAGCGACAGCTGGCAAGGAGCACACCCACATAACCGGCAACATAATTCACCTTTCCAGAGTACCCACCCATCATATGACGGCATAATGAACGGCGTAATGTGTAGAATGACATCATAATGAACGACGTCATGAATGACGTCGATAAGTACGTTACGGACGCATATTTGAAGACGGTCTATGAGTTGTTGTACAAATTGTTTGCTTTTACTATTTAATACATATTCTGTTGAATATTTTGAAACTAATTTGACCGGGCGTTGTTGCTGCCATAGGCAGCAACAGCACCCAGTCAAATTTGTTACAAAATATTCAACAGCTTCCTTGTATAGTTTTCAGGAAATTGATAGCTATGGCACTCGGGGATCGATCAATCCCAACACGGCGAGGTGTGGGTGGAGCTTATCTAGTGATGGTCGGGGCATAGCTAAAAATGGAAAGGTCCATTATTATATGCCAATGGCTTAGCGGGCCAGACAGCCATCACATAGGGAGAATGGATGTAATCATTTTGACAGCAGCAAGCGACCAGTGAGCAGCAAAATGATCAGTTTTGTATTAATAAACTCTTAGATACGGCTTTGAATCACGCAGACTCCGGGGTTCTACTATCAGATGGCCATAACCCCTATCATCATTTGGACAATGGTCAAATAGTTGCAAGGGCAACACACGCGAGGAAGACAGACGCACAATGCAGACGTTATGAAAAGACTCCACAAGTCAAATAGTGCCAAACTATTTACAACCAGTAACCCTCACTGCCAGCTGAATATGTGTTTATAAAGCTTACCTGTACAGCCTTGTCGTCTTCTTCCAATGACGGCCTCTCTTACCTTGATAAGATGTCCGCTCTAACTCGTATTTAAGTCATAGTGTCATAGCTCCTAACGCATCATTCCAGAGGGTATGGACATAATACATAAAAGCTCACTAAGAGATGTTAGCAAAAACCTCTCCCTTATACCTTGTGCACCAGCCTAGATTTTAATTGGTTTACAGGTGATACACATGTAGCGTGGCAATATATACATAAAGGTGGATGTGAGCACGCTATCTGATCAATGAACAAAGTGTCTCTCTTGTGGTACGTGATGGCATATATTTTAGTGGCCAATTTCAGATTTTCACTAACATTGTGCTTTAAGGCAATAAATGCAATAAATACTTTCAAAAATTGCTACAAGTCTGAATATATCAAGGACGACGACGACGACGGCGGCGGCGGCGGCCGTGGCGGCGGTGGATGTGGGGCAGTGATGATCACGATGACAATAACGACGACGCTGAGCATACTACATTTATGCCAGTCTATCACTGGCGTTGGCAGAGGAATTTCCATAAATCCATTCGAATAGTACTTGAAGTAATGCAGTAAACAAATGGGTCTAAGACAGCATTTGCCCAGGCAAGTAATATTAAGACTTCGTAAACAAAATGATGGGCGGGTAAGTATGCAATTCCCCAATCTACGTGGGAATAATAGTGTAGTACATTGGGCAGAGTGACTGAGAAGTATATGATGATAATAATAACCACAGCGCATGGATCAGTGCTTCGTCTCCGCCCTTCCTGCGCTGTGATGGATTTGCTTGAAGCTGAGCCACGACATGAAAGAGTGATTTGTTTTGCACAATGGACTAACACTATTAGAATTGAAGGAATACATGTGGACAGAACGAAGAACACAGTGTGAGATTGTCGTACTTTCCAATCCTTACCATCAACGTCACAAATCATTAGAATTGCCTCATTGTACTCGACTGACGGGCCTCGAAAAACTCTCCAATAAAGCGCCGTTCCAAGAAAATTGACCACCCAAATGAACCCACAGACAACCAGGACACTTTGGCATGTGACTTTCGCTCGCGCCCAAAAATGTGACACAGTTGTGCATAACGCAAACACGCGAATAAAACTAAATGATACACACTGGTACAGTAAAAGAACACAAATATATGAATTGAAGCTTGGCAAAGAGCAACACAATTGAAAGCCATATATGGATAAATTATTGCCATAAATTCCACAGTTAGTAGGCACGTTCCAAGGTCACTGAATGCCAAAGACGTGACCAAAGCAAACAATGGAGATTTGTAACGGCCAGCTGATAGAAGGTAGATTACTAGTAGCGAATTCATGGCGGCACCAATTAAAAATATTATTATTGGAATTCCTTTATAGAAAACAGGGCTCATCCGTGATACTGTATCCAGAAAAGCTACTCGCGAGTCATCGCTGACACCTTCCTGTCTATTAAACACGTGATCCCATGTCTCAATCATCGAGATTTCTATTGTTGACATCATTATAGCTATTGTTCCAATCAAAGATTATGAAGATACTATAGAAATAACGTCAAATTTGCCTATAACGATCACAGTGTATAGTCGTTATGGAATCAGTAGCTGATAACAATCCCGTGCATAAAACATCTCCCACATTGTAACAATGATCATCATTGTCATAGGGTACACATGTAGTCTGTCTAAAATACTTCAGACGAGTAATCGTCAATAATTTAAGTATATGCATTGAGCATTATCAAAGAGATTTAATAACACGAGCGAATGCTGCTCATCTTTATCACAGGGACTACAACATCACCTCTCAGAATACATTACATTGTCCTAGCACTGCTTTTTTTCTATTGACATATTGTACAACGATAATTGATCTCTAGCCATTGTGTATTCTGTACATTGACAATTTTGGCACAAATCTATTCATTAATACTGCAACCTGTGAACTTCCAGTGTATCAATTTCAAGAGGACTATATCAGAAAGCTGCTATAGATATTTTCTTATAAGAAAATCAAAAAATGTGTATCGTTCAATGCCTGCAAGGGTGAAAGTGCCAGGGTTAATATAGGCGTTGATCAAATGCACAATCCGTGTTTCAATGGGAGAAAGAGGGAATATTGGTGTGTGTTTCAAAGTAGCTTCTATTTGTTCAACCACAATGCACAGCAGAGCAACCACAAGGGATGATCTTCCTGATGGAAATTGTTAACGGATCAATTCTAGTCCACGTGAAAACAGACATAGAACGGCATGGTAGCACTGGTGTACCACAGTTCAAACAGCCTACCTATGGCCAAGACCATACGATCCATGAACAAGGACGGAGAGAATCTGTAAAATGATAGGTGAATATACCACATATTTTGGACTGTAAAATATCAAATTGGTATCTCATTGTAATAACAATTAGTACGTGAAAATATCATCTAACCTGCAACATGCAAGCACATTTCATGTAGAAATTTGTGTTGCTTGAGAAAGTATCTAAAGGAAGGACAGATCACATGTATTCAAAAGTCGCGGAATTGGCCAAATAGGGCTTAGGCCTTGTTTATATCTGGTATGTTCACATTTGACACAGAAACTAAGGAATTGTGCCCAGACAAAAGAAAAGCATGCCCAATCATGAGAAAGTATTATTAATCAGGTCATTTACGATTTGTCAAATACATTCTTTCTCACAATCGTTTCATGCTGAGACTTTGTGCCTGAGAAGTAAGAGATAACATTCTTGGTTAGGTTCTAACGATCTTGTTAACCCGGCTTAAAAACTAACAAGGATTTGGATTGAGAAATTGGCAACACATACTATAAATGAGAGTTTTATTTGTTTCATTATACAATGCAACCTGCGTATCCTTGATGCTGTATAACTGTCTGTATAACTGTAGGCAGCTCTAAACAAACATGATGCCCGCCACCGCAAACACCCCCACACCATCACTGGACACCGAAGGGCAGACAGCATAATTTCCAATGATGCACTAGATAAGATGTGTAATAAATCGCCGCTGTTTGTAAAAATCGACCAGCAAAGATGGTCCGTGTTTGGCCATGTGATAAGGATGTCAGGGGACACAACAACACAGAGAACCTTGAGATTCGCCCTACTGGGAGCCAGAAAATATAAGCCAGGAGAGGATGTCATTGCATAAACATGTTAGGCGCACTAAGAGGCGACCTAGCGAAAGCAGGACTTGGTAAGTCAAATCAAGAAGGGACCTGAAGAAGCTAATGATTTTGGCCAGGGACAAGACACAGTGGCCAAAAACGAAGAAGGACTGATTGCAGCTGTTGCATGGTGTTTCTACTACTAAATTCGCAGAATACAGTACTCGTATATACCAGAGGCATGTCGGCATAGCATATACACATGGGATGATCAGTCACAAGTATATACACATTTATCAAGAAGGCTGTATGTATATGTTTACCTCTACTAGAGGAAATGGCAAATACTAACCGCATGAATTTGAATATAAAGAGACACCTGCAACTAGTTAGAGAATCGTTTACCAGGGAATCAGTAGTGGTACTGCACCTAGCCCAAAAAAGTAATGTCTAGGTATGGAATGCTTTCCCAGTCGATTAACACATATAAGGCACGCATTCCTTGACAATCAGTAAAAGTAAAGCTGCATATTCACAGCAAAATGCTCGAAAATAAAATTGTTGAAATTATATACTTTTAGAGGCTTAAATTATACATCTCAATGTAATGAAATAAAATAAATCTTAACAAATGATGAGTTTTCGTAAGTTTAGTTGTGAATTTGAATTAGGGACTCGTGCTCGTATTAATTTATACAGCTGAAATCATCATTTCGTTTTATCACATCTAGGCGAATAATTTAAGCCTCTGAAAGTATACACATTGAACCATTTTATTTTGAACACGTCTGCTGTGACTATACACCTTTAATATACTGGTGCATGTTATCAGAAGGACCCAATTTCTTCATTGCGTGCATGGCCTCTACAAGTTTAATAAATTCATGGTTGCCAGCTATTACCATCTCTTTGACCGACTTAGTTATATTTGCGTGTTCCCTACTCACATAGCCGTCCAGAAATTCAAGTTATCAGTTATATTCTCGCTGTGGTAAGGAAACCCCAACATCGATCAAAATCAATATTCATATTGAGATTCGGCAGATTTAGAGCGTATTCCACAACAGATAAGCCTTATTTGCACACCTACCCTAGGCATTCCCAGAGATACTTAGCAATCACTAAGAAACTGCATAATCTAAATGTGTCTATTCATGACCGATCGAAAAGACAATAAATGGAACAAAAACTAAATGCGTGCTTAGGAACTATGATCGTACGTCACCATTCATAGTGACGCAGTCTGGTACTTGAAGAATGAACTCAATTTCTCATTCGACACGGACGTTAATAACAGATAGATGATCAACTATGCAGGAGTCCATTAGTGTGTCAACCGATTAACATTTATATTGTGATTTTAACCATTGTCACTCTGTTGCAAATATTATATCGTGTGCTGTGTCAGTAGTGAGGAAACTGGGTACATGTTAAGAACATTTTGGTGGACGGTGTTGATGTATACGACAGCAACATCTTCCACCAAATTTGTTGAAAATATTAACACCAGTTCATCTTTTGATCTAATTTTAAAATTGAAAAGTTTGTCATCAGAGTGGTATGGGTTGAAGATAAGAATAATCTATCAGAACGAGGATACAGAAGGAATACAATGATCGTGTGCTGATGTTTCTTTTTCTCGGGGCAGTCGCATCATTGCGGATCATAGGTTACAAGACGTCTATGGGTCATCCCTGGAGTGCCTGTGTTTAAGTATGCTTGGTGTGGTGTGGACGAGAGAGACATGTGAGTTAACAGTTGAAATAGCTACGGTGTCATAAACTATCTATGACAGACACATCAGATGAAGCGTATATACTATAGAATGTCTCTCTTAATTTTCTGCCTGTGCTTGTTGTAGCCAGATTGGACATGCCTTTACAGAGTTCACAAGTAATTTTCTGCTAAATGTCTTTTTACACTTCAAGATTGTAGCTCTCTAACGCACGTGGTTTAGTGAACCAGTAGTATTAGAAGAGGTTGGATGCATTTGACCTTCCAGGAATCAATATCCTTCTAGTTGCATACCACAAAGGAATGGAACAATAAAAGACCTAGCAATTATGGCGTGTCGACCAAACACTGACCAGAATAATTCCATACATACCTCCATAATACCTGAGATGGTGACATTCAATGACCTCATAATTAGGCTTAATTTCATGACCTACATAATTCCTATTCTATGCATAGTTGGAGCAATCAGCAATGTGGCCGTTTTCATTATAGTATTAAGGAAAAACTTGAGAAACTTACCAAATTCAACGATTCTATTGGCAATAAGCATTTTGGACATAGTAGTTTTGTACGCTGTATTCGTACCACCCTGGGTTCGTTTCGTGTTGAAACTTAAACACATCCATATTGGAGTATAGATATTCATTGCATGTTATTTCGTTAATTGTACATCGTGGCTCGGTGTACTTCCAACACTTGAACGAGTTATTGCAGTCTAATTTCCCTTCAAGGTGAAGTCAATATTTACTAGGAAAAACTCAATGATTATCGACACTGCCGGCTTCACATCAATGGCATTAGTATACTGCCACTTGATGATTGGATACGGTACACATGGATATTCAAGAACGTTTTATCTCCTGTTTCTGTGTGTATGGCATTGGATAGAACCCGCATTATGCGTCGCAGATGATTTCGTTACATTTAAATTAATATAATTTTTTAAGTTGGGAAATTGAATTAGAGGCACGAGTCTCTTATTCAATTTCACAACTAAAAATAATATTAATGTATATGTTATGAAATCATCAAATTGTGGGTTTGGATGAGCTGATCTGATCAACCAACTCTGATGCATTCATTTATGGGCTGACATAATTAACCCTTGTGCACGCGGAATCTCGTGGCGACTAGCGCCTTGTCTAATTGTCTAGTAAGATGTAGCAGCATCTTTTAGGAAACAACAACATTGGTCTGTCCATGATTGTATGATCATGTAATTATGTAGTTAAGTATATTAATGATTGAGGCAAGTACCGCCGTAATGTATTTATAAACAGATATGTGTACTTGGCAATGGGATGACAAGTCGCACTTGGTAACAGAATGATAAGAGAGCTAATAATAGGTTGTGCATGCAGGCTATAGTAATGAATCACAGTTCAGATATGAATACAATTGGACACAAAATTAGAGATGATATAATAAAGAGGTGAGAATGGCACACAGTTACACGCCATGGATAACATTTGAGGAAGTCATATATCAATAGCAACGGTTATGAGCAACGCTCATGGACGCCATATATTTGGGATTGGTAAAACCCTGTTGGTTAGATAATTTGCGTGTACATTTAGTATCAGAATGAATAACAATAGGTTATGAATATGTGGTAACTACAAGCAGATATTATTATAATGTAGGAATGGCCAGACGATAGACCTTGGACATAGCCACTTACCATAGCAACGGAATTCCCTTCCATGAATAAGTGATCTGAATTAGATTATAATAGACACCATGATATAATTACATAAGGTCACTGGGTACGAGGTGCAGAGATGTAGACTGCAATCAAGTATGTTTGAGTTGAATAGCTATGAAAATATCATACAATTCGTCCAAAACTGATTTAATAATTTAATACATGGACATTTGAGTTTCGTACGAAACCGAGCGAAGTATGTTTGCGTAGAATACGCTATAGAATACCATACAATTCGTCAATGAGGGATTCTAGTTATGTATATATGGACAGCTGAGTTTCGTACGAAACCTTGCGTATATATGCTTGCGTAGAATAGACTGCAGAAAATACATACAGTTCGCAGATCAGAATTATTAGACATGTAATTTAGTGATGACGGAGTTTCTTGAGAAACTGGTTTAGATAATGACGTCAAAAGACACCCTTTGCGTAGATTACGGTTGAGACCGATCTATTAATATCTCTGATGAAACCTCAAAGGCCTGAGTTTCCCGCCAAACCAGGAATGGGATCGGAAACAGACTTGTTCAAGCACAAATTATGGGTGGGTGGGTGGGTTCTATACTAGTGTTATATGCTGACGCGCAGGGCAGTAGGCACGCGGCAACAAGGGGACCAATCAGACCGGTGTGCATGAGCTGTGACGTAGTCAACTAGATGAGAGTATGTGTGTGCGCAAGAGAGAGTGTATATAAACAGCTGCAGAGCAGCAATGGCATGATTGTACCACTGTTCATCCGCGAGTACAGGTTTGAGGTAGCCCGTGTTAGTAAGTAAGATCGATTGTTGGCTATGATTGTTTGAATAGAATAACTTAGAAATCATCTGTACATTTTGTATAAAGTTTTATTTTGATGGCGATTTTGCCTTGAAATTATTATCTATAGTACCGTAATAAACGTATATATATAAATATAATCAAGTTAAAGCGTTGATTATTTTAGTTGTCGTCAAAGGAGAACTACACACTCCCGTTCCTGAAGGAGTCAGATAGGTTAGGCATGCCCAAATAGTCAATATAAATATTCTTCAGTGTTACCGCATGAAGGAGGCGAGTCGACTATCATCTTCGTTCACCATTAGAGGCAAGTGTAGTCGCAGCTACACAACAAGCTTACCTCTAGTAGGGACCGATCAGCATAGCATCATCAGAATAAATCATGTTTTGGCGGGAATCGACGCCAAATCAATTTAGCGCCAGAATAGTATAGCTTTTGGCGGGAATCGATTACAACTGAATAGGTGTCCGACCGACCGACATCAGACGCCAACAGAAAATTTACAAAATGTTAAGATTTATTTCGTTTCAGTACACTGAGATAGACAATTTAAGCCTCTAAAGTTATATAATATTAACAACTTTATTTCCAAGCATTTAGGTGTGAATATGCACCTTTAAATTAGCTTGAATATTCTTATTAATGTAGTTATTACATCATACGGAATGTATCGTATATGACCCTACATGACATCATATACTTCTCCATAAGGAGACAATATGGCGGCGCCCACAAGTAAATATTATAAGATGCCCAAAATCAAATAATTGTGCTCGCGATAACAACGCGTTTGAATGTTAACCCTTTGACACTCAAGATGGCCTAAATGGCGTCAGCAGTAGTCTTGAGAAATGTCCATTTGCGGACCAAGACAGGACTATTTTTGAATGTTTAATATGAGAATGAGTGGCTCGAAAACCCGTGTCAGTTATTCCAGTGGCAAATTTTCAACAACAAAAATGTGTGTTGAATTCAAAACCAATTTGATGGCTAAAGTGTTAAGGATTTTGGGTTTCTTTTGTCATAATCTAACCGTACAATTAGACAGATCAGACAGGTTCTCCTTTCACTTACCGAGAACGGACCTTCCAGTTTTAGCTCTGCCCTGCCCATCTCTAGTTAAGCTCCGCCCACACGCCGCTCGTGTTGGTATCGATCGATCTCTGAACTACATGACTATCAATTTCCAGAAAACAATACATGTAAGCCGTTGAAGGTTTTGAAACTAATTTGATTGATTGGTGTTGTTGCCAATGGCAGCAACAGCACCCAGTCAAATTGGTTTCAAAATATTCGACAGAATGTTTATTAAATAGTAAAGACATACAATTCATACGTGTCAGACTATTAAGCGTTTAAGATGGACTAAATCAAGTCATCCATGGAGTCACGATTATGACATCATCCTACACGTCACATAGTTGATTATGCCGTCCACGGTTGGGTTTTGGACAGTCCAAAACTAACTTTGAGCAGACATTGTCCAAAACCTGTCTAAAACCTGTCTTAAATGGTTTAAACCAGTCCAAAACTGTCCAAAACTGTCCAAAATTGTCCAAAACTGTCCAAAACTATGTTGGACATATCACCATACTCTTATGCATCATAATCCTATTAAAAAATAACAAGAAATCAGAGATTGCATCAAAAGCACTATATTAAACAAATCCATTTATTATATGAGTTATTATTACATTTTTATCAAATACATACAATTAAAACCTAAAATGCTTAATTAGGTTTAATTAGTAGTCCAAATCAGACAGCCCTCTCAACATCCTGTAGCAAAACACTAGCTTTGACGCTTTCTCTACTCCAAGCCTATTACGGATTTTAGTGTGGATATAGCTAAAATTGCTAAAACTTCTCTTAATCGATGCTGATGATGCTGGTGCTTCAAGCAGCTGAATAGCCATATCAATAAAATCACCTGGCACACCTAGTGTTTTCAAGGCCTTCCACCACGTCACTGAAGGCACTTGAACTGCAGCATCACAGAAATATGATGCAGGAAATGGGCTCCTTTTAGCCTGGTATGCAATAAATGTTGCTATAAAGCTAGGGTTCTTAGCTATTATCCAATTGTTCACTTCTTCAAACTGTTTTACTACCAGCATCTCGCCCTGAAACTTTGGATGTAATGTGTATGCGACAAGATGCTCTGGCAGGATTGCCTGGCTGAAACGTGCTAACAGAGTTTTCTTGTGCGGTTCTAGCAGAGTGTTGTTTAGTAATTCAAGCCAAACATGGCATGCATCGGCTAGTGTTGATGTGTCACTCTGACATGTGTCAATTGCTATTGAAATTGGCCGAAGTTGTTCGGCTAAGTCTCTTGCATTTCTAAACAGGTTAAAGTCCATTATCTTCTTGACAATAGAATTATCTATTTCTCCTTCATGGTCTTGTACAATTTTCATGAAATGTGGACGGTTGTGAATGAAGGAGTCAATATACACGAGTTGACTCTTCCATCTAGTGTCACAAGGAAGCTGTGGCTTAACACTACCAATACATTCCGAGAGCCAGGATAGTGGCTTGTGGTGATTCCTGAAATATTTTTGAATCTCAACTACATGCTTAATTAGCGTATCCGGTGTTATGTCTTGCCCTAGTAAGTTTAGCCAGTTGCAGAACAGCCATAGACAATAAGATCATTGTCATCAGCCTTCAAACCATCACGCATTTTTTCCATGTTCTTTGCATTATCTGTGACAATGCTCTTAACTGTACAGTTGTATTTTGTCTTAGCATATTGTATTGTCTCTTGACACTTCACCTTACAGTTTTCAGCACTTTTAGTCATCGAACCAGTGTCAAAGCTGTTTAGGAAGAAGCTCTTTCCTTCTAATTGCAAGCAGGATGCTATGATAGGTTCATTGTGAATGTTACTCCAGCCTTCCTCCACTAATGTTGCTGTCTTGCCATCAAGAATCACCTTCATATCCTCTGTCACCTGATCATGCACAGCATCTAGAAGCTTTCCACCAATCAGTTTACGTGAAGGGGGTTTATATCCTGGGCGTAGCATACTAACAACTTTTATGAACTGCGGATGTTCAGCCATTGAAAATGGAAGGTTACAAGCATAAAACAACCTCGCGACTTCTATATCTATTGCTGACTTCATCGCTGAGGTGGTAGTGATACAATGTCGGCTCAGATCGGGTTGAATTGAGAATTGAACTGGACAGGTTGGTGAGGGTGGTGCTGATTGTGATGGCAATTCTTCTCTTAGTCGCTTTGTGCATGGTGCAGCTGATCGTTTATCCAGCTGAAACAAAGAAAAGGGATATTACATGTGCTATATAAGCCAAATGTAGATATACACCCTACCTGGTCCAAGCCATTTGGGGACAAGATATGATAATCTTTGTAAAAATTTACATTGAAATGACTGGCATTGCAACAAAATCAGTCATTCATATGTTGAATTTTCAAAAGTAATTAATTTTATGTCATAATTCAATACATTTAAAATTTGGAATGTATAGAGTTAAAGATAGACCACCCTTCTGTCAAATAAATGCATGTTTTTATTTATTTTCAAAATTTTGGGACTTGCTGAATATTAGTTTGACTGTTTGCATCAGTCTATCTGAAGGGTGTTAGTGTGCTATGCCAAATTGTTTTCATAATATTACTGTAGTAAAGGTATTAAGGCAAGAGTATTTCTGAAAACCCTGGGTTGCAGAAAGTATAGGGTTAAGCAGATCATTGTGTGTTATTTCTAATCTTAAGCCAGCGCCCTCACAGGCCAATTATCACACCTATACCATTGAATTGTAAAGAGGCTCAGCATGTGATTGTGGTTATCAGAGATTATCAGACCTGGCTCTATTACTAGCATGGCAAAGAGAATAATTAACTCAGGTATCTGAACTAAAGGTGAGACATCCTATGCGGCCAAGACAATTACAGTGAATAGTAACCTTACCTACATTGTACATTATGACAACTTAGGACAAATTTTTTTTAATTTTTCACTGAAATGACTGGCTTAGTAAAAGCGGCAGTCATTTCACGAGTAAATTTGTTTTCCAGTCAAATTAGTTTCAAAATATTCTGCAGTTTTCCCGCATAGTGTCCTTGAAAATGATAGCTGAGGAATTCATCGGTGAAAGGGTTAAGGCATGTATTAGATATATTGGACTCCTAGCACTCCAATGTCAACAAAAAACATTTTTCAAATAAAATTAAAAGATAAACTGTTTTTTTATTTTCAACAAATTTGTCATCGCCCAACAAAATTGTTGAAAAATGAAAACCAGTTTCCTTGGTATAGTCACAATAAAATATAGAATTTTTAATTATTGACATTAGAGGGCAAGGGGTTAAGCATTAATTTTATTTACCTTCAAAATCTTGATGTCTTTGCTGATATGTGTGTCTGCACTGTCTGTATCAGCCTGTTCAACAGGACTTTCAGTAGACTTCTCATGCTTCTCATAGTGTATTTTCATCCTTGCTACCTTGTTGACAACTGTGTACTCACACTCTCTACACTTAGCCATTTGTTTGCCATTAATCTTAACTTCCAAAAAGTGCTTCCAAATTGGATCCTTAGGCCTACCACCTTTGAAATACATATTAACTATTTCAAATACCATCAAGACATAAATATTCAGGACAACAGAAGAATTCAAAGATTAATGTAGCACAAGGATATCTTTTTACTAATTGTCTAATTGATATCTAGCATTAACTGAGGACAGATGAAAACATGAAGAATCTAATTTATATTCTATCAGCTTAATGCCTTAATCCCAAATTTGCATAAGATCTTATGTAAACATTGCTAATGTGTGTACTGAGTAGTGCATTCTAAAATAGCCTTAGAGAGCAAGGGTCATCAGTTAATTGTTGAAACAACATCTTAGCAGACTATATTATCTCTATGAGTTTAAGATTCTTCCATAGGCCATGAACATTTTGCAAGAAATAGATTTAGACACAGAAACAGTTCTCAATAATATAAACATCTAGCTGTACATAGGTAGACTAACATTATTGATTAAATAGGGTTTCTGTGGGTTTAACACAACTGGTCGAAATATACAGATTTAAAACATTTAAGACAAACAAAAGTTGAAAAAAATTAACCCATGGATTATAGAAAGAAGCAAATAAGACTCCTAATTTATTGAAATCATATGTGTCCTTTTAGATTATTATTATTATTATATAGCAATAAAGTATCCAAAAATACATGTAGATAACCATCCATCAATATGTACATGTACCTGTATGTGTCTAAATGCTATATAGTTGTTTTAAGAAAATTACATTTCAGAAAAATACATTTTATACCAATATTTTAGGTTTTGGACAGTTTTGGACAATTTAAGGCGTCCAAAACCTATTTTTGGCGGACGGTTTAAACCATGGTTTAAACCGCGATTTAAACCACTAGTGTCCAAAACTTGCCAACCCTGATGCCGTCATATGATTTTATATGACGGATGGATAATCTGGAAAGGTTCATTGATAAATTGTTGATTATTTTGGTGAAAATGTCTTGGTTTGAAATGTTTGAAAACCATCGGTCATTTGATATATGGCTAAACTATGCTGTCATATATATATATATATATATATATATATATATATATATATATATATATATATATATATATATATATATATATATATATATATATATATATATATATATATATATATATATATATATATATATATATGATAACTAATACGATTTCATACACATTGTTGTAGGATATAGTCACAAATAATCCACCGAGATCAAACACCTGCGGTATTTGAAACATATTAACTTTGGTAATTTAGCAATACCTGATTGGCATGGCCGATATGCACCACTTCAAGTCAGATGATTCGCAGAAACAGAATTTATCGCCTGTCTGCTTTATTACAATTCTCTTGGTAGCCAACAGAAGAAAGCTGACAGATAAAAATAAACAATAATTCCATTGTTTTATGTAGCAGTTGACACGCACCCACACAGGCATTGTGGTATAAAATAATATTTATATGACGTATAATTCTGGCACATATCATTCTGAATAACGCGCAATAAAATGCATAGTTTAGTATAATATCAGAGCGGCTGCACGTATCTCAAGCACGCCAAAAATCTTCTATATCTACCATGAGATAAAATTCATACACTTAATTCTTAAATATGTACAATCACATCCATATACGAGATAGCCGGCATTGGCAGTGATGTATATGTCTTTGTGAAATTGTTGGAGCATATGGGTATATGTAGATATATGCGCAATATTCCTTAAAGAATCTACTCTAATGACCGAAGCACTGGGAATATTCATGGATGTATATAATGAAGCACAGGACAAGTATGTACCGAAGATTAGTCCCAAGGGCAGCAAGTTCGACAAAGATCGAGCAACGGTAAAACTAACGGGTGACATAATCAAGAAGATCAAGAAGAAACACAGATGCTGGCAGAGATTTATGGAGACAGGGGATGAGGCTAAGCATAAGGAGTACAGCAAAATAAGAAACCAGGTCCGAGGATTGGTAAGAAAAGCTAGGAGGGAGAAGGAAAAGGAGGGAGCAAGAAAGGGCAACACTGATCCAAAACTCTGTATGTAAGCTCGAAAAGGCTTGCAAAAACTGGTATCACCGAGCAAATTAGCAAAGACAGATAAGGAAAAGGCAGAGGTTCTCGCTTATTTCGTTACAAGTGTCTTCAACATTGAACCAGAAGGAGATATACCTAAGTTAGCGTCTAAGCTGGTGCAAGAAAAGTGTCACAATGAGCCTTGGGCAGTGGAAGAGGTGCAGAAACTCCTTAGAAGTATAGTGAAAAACAAAGCCCCTGGACCAGACAATGTCCACCAAAATGTTGTTTTAGAACTTGAGGATATACTGCTAAGCCACTAGCATTGGTTTTTAACAAGTCATTAACAGAAAGCAAATTACGATATATGTGGAAATTAGCGGATGTCACGGCACTATTCAAGATGGGAGAGAAGTCAGATCCTGGGAACTATAGGCCAGTGAGCCTAACAAGTGTAGTCTGCAAGTTTATGGAGAAGTTGGTCAGGATGATAATCCTAGAACAAATGTACACAAATGATCTGTTCAGTAGACAGCAATTTGGTTGCTTCTCCAGGAGATCTACAGGTTTACAATTGCTCAAAGTGATGGACGAGTGGACTAGTATCTTGGATTGAGGAGGCTCGATTGACACCATTTACATTGAGTTCATGAAGGCATTCGATACAGTGCCCCATCGTCGTCTACTAGATAAATTAGAAAGTTATGGCATTAGTGAGAAGATAATTGCATTGATAAAAAGTTTTCTGACCGATCGAACGCAAACGGTGGTGGTGAAAGGGATTGATTCAAGAAGCAGATATGTTACTAATGGAATCCCTCAGGGTAGTGTGCTATGGCCAATACTATTTGTCATCTATATAGTTGACTTACCAGATATAGTGAATTCGACAGCTTATCTGTTTGCAAATGGCACAAAGTGCTACAGAGAGATAAGGAGCACATATGATGAGGAAGAACTGCAGAAGGACATTGACATGTTGCAGGAATGGTCAGATACTTGGCTATAGCGATTCCACACTAATAAGTGTAAGCTCATGACCATGTCAAGTGGGAAGCAAGGTGGGGATAAAGGCAAGAACTACTACCTATGCAACCAGGCCAATGAGAAGGTGATACTGGAGGAAGTAAACAAAGAGAAGGATATAGGTGTGGTGGTGGACCAATGCCTTACATTCTGGCACAACATACAAGCACAGGTCAACAAGGCAAATGGTATTATGGGTCTGATTCGAAGAGGTTTCAGGTATTTAGATAAGGATATCTTTGTGTACATATTCAAGGCACTAGAGAGGCCCCATCTCGAGCATGCGGTTGGTGTCCAGAGCCCACAGTTAATAAAGATGTTATGGCATTGAAAAATGTACAACAAAGGGCAACTAGACAGGTACCATCTCTAAAGGAAATGGACTAAACGAACAGACTGATAAAGCTGGTGTTACCAACTCTTAAGTATAGAGGATTGAGAGGTGATACCATTGAAGTGTTTACGATACTGAAAGGGATATACGACATTGAAGTCATTGCAGACATTCTGGAGCGGGCAACCTTTACACCAACAAGGGGGTCACAACTTAAAGCTAGAAAAGAAGAGGTTCAGACTAGATCTAAGAAAAAATCCATTTACAAACAGAGTGGTGGAAATGTGGAATGATTTACCGCAAGAACTCATAAATGCTGAAACAGTGTTTGCATTTGAGGTTGGGTTGGATGTTTTTAAGCATTTTAAGTTAAAGTAAAATGAAGAGGCGGACGAAGAGACAATAAATGCCTGAGTCCATAATACCATCCTAAGAAGTCGTAAGAAGACCGAATGTAGAACGCCTTTTGTAGGTAAGTTCAGATATAACACGCAACCAAATAACTCAGTCATTTGGCAATCAATAGATGGGTATTATCTGTCAGTATCACGCAAGTAGCTGACGTCATTTTCAAAATCCCTCCCGTGTTTGCTGTATCACTTGTTTGTCACTATAAAAATGACGTAGTTCCGTACAGGAAAGTGGAAAAAGTCCAAACGTAACGTTTGAATTGTATATGTTTGGTGAATTAACAACTTAATAAAATAGTATGTTGACTAATTTGAAACAAATTTGACTTAGAGCTGTTGCTGTCATTGTATTATGTATCCTCTTATCTCTTCATAGCGAAAGGCTACGAGCTATAACATTTAATATAATGCATGAATCCAGTTTTAGCTATGCCCCGCCCATCTTTAGCTAAGCTTCACCCACACTTCGCCCGTGTTGTGATCGATGGATCCCTGAACACCCTGACTATCAATTTCCAGAAGACTATACAGGCAAGCTGTTGAATATTTTGAAACTAATTTGAGCGGTTGCTGTTGTTGCCTATGGCAGCAACAGCGCCCAGTCAAATTAGATTCAAAAAATTCAACAGCCTGTTTATTAAATAGTAATGACATACAATTCGTACAGCAACGCTTAGTCCGCCATCAAGTATGCATTCGTGACGAACTTATCTACATTATTCATGACGTAATTGATTATGACGTCAGCCTACACACCACGTAGCTGATTATGATGTCATATGAGTGATGGATAAACTGAAATCCACCATTAATGGATTCAGAGAAATGTAGTGGGGAGTCACGGGAAAAGAGTGATGTCCCAGTGATTCATCGTTAGCATACATAGCGTTGGCTAAGCGACCAGTACAGCATTTATACCAAAATCGAGAACTGGTCACTTTGACTCCAAAGGGAAACATGCTGGACAAGTATGGTGGTCCTCCGACAAAAACTCCATGCAGGAGTCGCAGTTCAAAGCCACATATTGAAAATACCCATTCATTCCATATGAGACTCTTTTCAGGCAGTGTGAGTCAAAGGTCATACATTTCCTACAGGGCAGATCGAGATACTCACCTTTCCATGGGCAAAATATATCACAGGAAATGCATTGGGATTTTCAGTATTGATCTTTGACCTGCGATTACACATATAGTTTTTGGTCGGATTTGATTTAAACATATTTTATTACACGAAAATGTACAATGGGATCGGATACAAGTTCTTCCAACTGAGATAAACCCTCTCCTAACATAATTATTCCTAGGCACTAGACAGCATATACAAATAGAGTGTGTATAAGAATTGTATAATGAAAGGAGAAACATATAAGGAGTAGAAGCATAAGAGAATAAAGGCATTGCGAGAAAATGGAGATGAGGAGAGAGAAAGCGAGATTAGGGGAGAGAGCGTGAGAGAGAGCGAGAGAGAGAGAGAGAGAGAGAGAGAGAGAGAGAGAGAGAGAGAGAGGGAGATGTTTGGTTACTTGCACTTTAAGTCAAGTGTACATACATTGTAATATGGACTAAACAGTCTGCCACGTATATAGTCGGTTGGCCAAATTAGGATTATATGGGCCAGACAACATTCTGGCGATGTCACGGTAGATTCCTTGGTGTGCAATGGATCTCGACCAAACTAGTATAATACATTTAACAGTATCGTCGGTATGCATAAAGGTACATATTCACACTAGGATGCCCGAAAACAAAATCGCCAAAACTGAACATGTCCAGAGTATTTTGGTCGGATCACCACCAGACTTGGCCAAAGATGTTACCGTTGCATGTATGTGAAGAAGATGGCTTAAATTACCTCCCTTTACTAATATCAACGTGAAATTCTTAGATTGCGTGAAATTTTATGTTTGCGGTCCGAGGTCCTCCACAAACTTTGGAATGTTCTTACTAGTTTCATTGCATTCTTGTTTTTCAGGAAAACTTTACCAATCGTATATCACGTATGTGATAGTAATCCGACCACACCGTCAAGGTTACCCCTTAGAGCTCAAATTAACAGTTTCTGTTTAAGCCGAAATAACCTCCCCTTAGTCAGAGAAGGGCAATGTATGTATTAGAAGATACATCATGTCACCCTACAAGCTCAGGGGCACCTATTTCGCGGTTAGGTTACACATAAATGGCGTCAACGTTACTGGTTTTCGTTTTTTGAAGACATATATAATTATCCCCCTTAATTATGCACGTCCAATAGGCATATTAGATAATACCGTATAACACACCTTGTTTCCCAGAAACCCACAATTTTTTGTTGTTGGTTTTGGCTGAACTTAACTCTATGTCCCATGCCTGGAAAAGTTGAAATTACATTTTTCTATTTCAAAAGGGCCGCCGAAATTGTCTTTGCTCTGATCGACTAGCGCCTGCATTGACCTAATTTGGTATCAATTTTGAAGTGGCTACATTCAATAGTTTCAAAGTGTTCCCATATTTAACCTATGGGAGCAATATTTAACTGCGTTTTCTCGTAGTTTTTAGCCAAATCACATAATACTTTGTCGATATCTAGCACACTTGATGAGGGCATTGCTGGCTTGAATAGTTTTCGAGATACTCATTTCTAAGAGCACATTTTTATCAGTGTGTCAAATCATATAGGCCTATCTCCGGTGACTATAGAGATAGCAGGTATTTTGATAAACATAGGCTAATAAGACTTCTGAAGGATATTACTGATGCTCATGATAACATGTCTGCAATAATGGACGAATGAATTTTGTGGGTATGTCCCGCCAATTTTTACCTCTGCTCAACCCACGATCCGCGAGTGTTGGAATCGATCAAACCCTGGATTTCCAGAAACTCAATTTCCAGATTCGATTTTTTTCTCGTTTCATTGCATTGGGATACACAATTTAAGACTCTGAAAGAATACAAGTTTAACATTGTGTTTTCAAGTATTTTGCTGTGAATTTGTGCCTTTAAGATAGTCTAAATTATACGTTATATCCCTTCTCAAAATAACCTGCGGGCACCAGCACCGATAAAGCAGGTTACTGGGATAGTACTGTGTCAATACTTGTATGGTATTGGCCCAGTACCGGCCTAGGAACCTGCGTTGTCAGGATGGTCTATAGGTGCATCAACCTAGATAATCTTTACAGGTCAGGCATACACCGCACGACCATATCTATCTCAAAGTGTATCAACAAGCATAACCCAGCGATTTGAGCAAATGGACGAGTGCATCCCTTGTAGCACATGCGCATATCTAATTTAGAGGCCAGTTTCGGATTTTCACCAATCTTGTTCTTTAAGGCAATAGCTGCAATAATTATTTGCAAAGGTTGTTCGAGGTATGAATAGACCAATGATGGTGACGACGCCCATGGTACATTTGTACCATACTAGCTTTGACTATGGCAGAGGAATTTCCTTATATCCATTCGCACAGTTCTTGAAGCGATACAGTAAACAAACGGGTCTAAGACAGCGTTTGCCCATCCAAGTAATATTAGAACTTCGTAAACAATATGATGTGTGGGTAAGTATGCAATTCCCCAATCTGCGTGTGAATAATAGTGTAGTACATTGGGCAAAGTGACTGAGAAATATATGATGATAATAATAACGACTGCTCGTGGGTCAGCGCTTCGTCTGCGTCGTGCTTGCACTGTGAGTGATTTCCTTGAAGCTGAGCCACGAAAGGAAAGAGTGATTTGTTTCGCACAATGAATAAACACTATTAGAATTGAAGGAATAAATGTTGACAGGATAAAGAATAAGGTATGAGTTTGTTGTATTTCCCACTCGTCACCAACATTGTCACAAATCATTAATATTTTCTCTTTGTACTTGAGTGACTGGCCTCTGTAATTTTTCCAATAAAGTGCAGTTCCAAGAAAATTCATCACCCAAATGAACCCACAGACGACCAGTACGCGTTGCCATGTGACGGTCACTCGCGCCCAAAGAGGGTGGCATAGTTGTACGTAGCGTAAACACGCGAATAAAACTAAATGATACACACTTGTGCAGTAAAAGAACACAACCATATGCACTGAGGCTGGGCAAAGAGCGACGTTATTGAAAGCCATATATGGATAAATCATTGCGATAAATTCCACTGTTACAAGGCATGTTCCAAGGTCACTGAATGCTAACGAGGTGATCAATGCAAATAATGGGGATGTGTAGCGGCCAGATGATAGAAGGTAGATTACTAACAGTGAATTCATGGCTGCACCAATTAAAAATATTATTATTGGAATTCCCTTAAACAAAACAGGGCTCATCCGCGTCGCTGTGTCCAGAAAAGCTATTAGAGGGTCGTGACTATCACCTTCCTGTTTGATTATCAATGCATTCAATGTCGAATTCATCAATATTGCCATTGTTGACATCCTTAATCCAACTTGACTTTTGCCGTCACGTTGTAGAGCAGTGAGGAATTCTTAGAAAGAGTAGCTGGGAATAATCATTGTTTAGATCCCGCAGTCATGCAAATGCGTGTGTGAAGTCTTTGGGAATTTTCACAGGGTGGTGCTCATACAATATTTCTTAGCTATCCACAATATATTTGGCTGCAAACGTTTGCAGTCACAGAAGCTGCAGTTACCCTCCTTTATTTAAATACTTAAATTATTATATGTTTTTTCATCTACAATACTTAGGCAGTCTACGCGTGTTACACTAGTCAATAAGCATTGCTACAATGTGAGAGATATATTATACACGGGTTTGTAATTAGCTACTCATACATCTACGGCTATATGTATGCATTGCGCTTTATCAAAGAGATCTAATAACACGAGATAATAATGCTCATCTTTGTCAGAGGGACTATAACATCACATCTCATAATGCATTACCTTGTCCTGACACAGCTTTGTCAATTGGCGTATTGTATGGCAATAATTCATAATTTAGCTCTAGCCATTGTGTTTTCTGTGCATTTGGCAATTATCGCACAAATCAATTCTGAAAGCTGCCATAGATATTTTCTTTTGTAAAAAAGTGTGTATCGCTCTTAGCCTGCGATGGTGAAAGTGTCGCGGTTAATATATCCGGTGATCAAATGTACCATCCTAGTGTCAACGACAGAAAGAGGAAATATTGGTCTGAGTCTCGTATTAGCTTCTATTTGTTCGATCGCAATGCACAGCATTGGGTCTATTACTTTGTTATGAGATGTCTTTAACCCTTTAGCCGGCCAAAACCGGCCTCTGTAGTGGTCTTGGGGAATGGCCATTTACAGGCCAAGAGAAGACTATTTTTGAGAATTTACCACTGGAATGACTGGCATATTTTCAAAAAATAGTCTTCTCTTGGCCTGCAAATGGACATTTAATAAGTAAATATTTTAATTTTTTTAATAAAATTAGTCATTAAAGGGTTAAATAGCTTCGGGTATACTGCTGCTGCTGCTACCACTACTACTACTACTACTACTACTACTACTACTACTACTACTACTACTACTACTACTACTACTGCTACTACTACTACTACTACTACTACTACTACTACTACTACTACTACTACTACTACTACTACTACTACTGCTACTGCTACTACTACTACTACTACTACTACTACTACTACTACTACTACTACTACTACCACTACTACTACTACTACTACTACTACTACTACTACTACTACTACCACTACTACTACTACTACTACCACTACTACTACTACTACTACTACTACTACTACTACCACTACTACTACTACTACTACTACTACTACCACTACTACTACTACTACTACTACCACTACTACTACTACTACTACTACTACTACTACTACTACTACCACTACTACTACTACTACTACTACTACTACCACTACTACTACTACTACTACTACTACCACTACTACTACTACTACTACTACTACTACTACTACCACTACTACTACTACTACTACTAATCTTCCTGACCATTTAGTCCTTCGTGACTTTGAAATTATGCCGATTGAACAGCCACCCCTTTCAGATACGGCAGAAGAAACTGATAAACAAAGAAAACTTCGAGAATCATTTTGGATTAAAGAACTCGAAACACAGTGGCCAAGGGGAATAAACTCGGACCCAGGCTTATCTGATCAACGTGACAAAATTCCATTCATTCTGACCTATAATCGGAAAAACGTTGAAATTTCCAAAATTTTGAAAGATGAGTATCAAAACCTACAGGAGAAACTGAAACAACCCTTTAACAAGCGACCAGTAATTGCGTTCAAGAAAAATCCGAATCTACGTGACATCTTGGTAAAAGCAAAACTCAAATAGCTATCCATAATATCCATCTCAATCATTCAACATTAACCCTTGCATGATGGTCAGCCAAAAACGGTCAATTTAGTGATCTTGGGCAATGTCCATTTGCCGGCGGGGATTGGAGTATTTTTGAAAATTTACCACTGTAATGACTGGCTCGGGAACCGAGACAGTCGTTCCAGTGGTGTATTCTCGGGAATGACCTTGTCTGTGCCTGCAAAT
>CM067375.1:11772726-11795226 GCA_034401795.1 Chaetoderma sp. LZ-2023a
CCTGTCTGATTGCTAGTTAGATTGAACGATTGTCTGTCTGAATGGCTATTGCGAGGAAGAATGGTCGTAGGAAGAATGGAGATGGTAAAGGGGGTTCATCTGCGCATGCGCGCCTGGTAAAGCTGTATTACCAAATAATTCAGTGCTTCCACCATATTGCTACGCTACGTAGGCATTTAGATGCCGAAACTCTCCCTGATGGGCTTAGCAGGAAGGTGGAAGAGCTGAATGGATTTTGTAAGCCAGCTATACCAAATGATGACATCTACTTTGCCATCTGGAATGTGAATTTTGAGTGGGCAAAATCTACCATTAAGGCCATGTTAAATCACTATAATGAACAACTTGGTAGTATTAGAACTGAAGTAGTCCTCACACAGGCAATGCCACATTTAGACCTAGGTCGTGCTAAATCCAATGCTATACGCTGGGCAAAAAACAATTATAATAGAAAGCTCGACATTAATGCGATTAGTTCTTTTTACGATTGTGTGCGACCGATAGATCCATCTCAGCAACCAATTCAAAATCTCGCACAAGCCACGCCTCTGGTCATGATACCAACTGTGGCCCCACAATCACAAATGAAAAAACGCCTCAGATCACCTGAAACTTCGCCGCCAGTCACAAAACGAGTAGACAATAAAACCTCTCCATTGCTACCATTAGATTCTGGCCCTAGAGATATGCTATTTGAAGCATCATTAATCCCACTACCTGACTCTCCACTAGGCAATCTAAATGACCCAAACGAATATCCGCCCTTGCCACAGAGGGAAAGGGTTAATGGTAGCAAATCTGGTCCACGGACTGGCGCTTCTCAGAAATCCCCCAAGAGCAGTCAACCATCGGGTCTCAAGACCCCATCCCCAACAGGGAAACTGCCACAGCCCAGCTTCTCTCCAACTCCAGGTCCAAGTAATGCACCGGAGGTGCGTCCTATTAAATTTGTAAATAGACCCCAACAACCCACCATGTTGGAGAGAAACATTTTTTGGAAATTTCGTCATGAAATCGAAAACAAAATTGACTGGCGACTACCTGTTCTCACGAACAAAGTACTCATCTTTGGAGCTTCGAACCTGAGTCGCATTAATGTTGAGCCCCACCCTGAAACGCAAGTTGCCTGCTACCCAGGAGCTAAATTGTGTCATGCTAGAGGACTAATTCAAAAGTACACTGGATCATTTAAACCAGAGAAAATAGTGATCAACATTGGCATTAATGATATGAATGAACCCATCTCTAGTTCAAAACATAGATTAATGCTGCTTCTCAGTGCGATTAAGTCCAAATTCCCAAAGACTGCGATTTACTTCGCAAAACTTAACTATTCAAGTCGGTTGACAGCTCAGCAGAAGTTGGCGATTCAGTCCATCAATTCGACGGCTGAATCATCAAAATCTGTGACTGTCATTCCTGCACTTAGACTCTCCGAATTTAATGTTGTTAAGGATAACATTCATTGGACTGAGAAGACAGCTAACTCGATGTATTCTGCCTGGCTTAAATTCCTAAATTTAAACTAGACAAGGGCCAGGGTAACATCCGCCCGGAAACAGGACTGGGCAGTAATATTGTCAATTTAACTGGCTCCCCATTATGTGAAGCAGAGCAGTCACTGCTCAATTTTGGTCTTACATTTGTCCCAACACCAAAACCTAAAACAGGTTTGGATGCTCTTTTAGATAATGGCTGTATGGAAACATCTGAATTTAGTCACCGTATTAAGTTAGCAGACTTCTTTCGTAACTCTAATAGTAACATTCCACCATTCATTGAAAAAACTGGCTGGGCACCAAACGTAAAAATCCTGGACCCAGCGATCGGTGAAAGCATAGAACTCTTTTCAGAACGTGTTAAAAATTCTAAATTCCCTAATGATCAACCAAATTTACCCTATGAGGAACGCCAGGCCTTAATTGAATTGTCTAAAAACAGCGAAATTGTCATCAAACCTGCAGATAAAGGGTCAGCGACTGTAATAATGCTTAAAGATAACTATAAACGTGAAGCACAACGACAACTAAGTAACCCAAAGCATTACCAGAAACTAAGCAAACCACTTTGGCAAAATAATTGCAGCAAATTTAATGAGATTCTTCAAAAAGTGCTCGATAGCAAGAAGATCACCGAAAAGCAACATAAGTATCTCTTTGCTAAACTTGAGTCAAAACCACGGACTTTCTATCTTTTGCCAAAAATTCATAAACCCATAGATTCGTGGTTGGACACAATGTCACCGCCCGGGCGACCTATAATCTCTGATTGTGGCTCAGAATCCTACAGAATCAGTGAATACATCGATTACCATCTACAGCCAATAGCAAATAGACACCCCAGCTTCTTGAAAAACACAGAAGACTTCTTATCACAGGTCTCTGAGACCTGGATACCTCCAAATTCATTCTTGGTCACGCTTGACATCGATGCTATGTATACAAACATTGACATCGAGAAGGGTATAAATTCTATCCGTAGAGCATTCGTGAATTACCCAGACACCAACAGGCCAGACAGAGAAGTAATAGCTCTATTAGAGCTGAGTCTGAAAGGCAATGATTTTGAATTCGATGGCGAAATTTACCAACAAATTTGCGGCTATGCGATGGGCAAGCGCTTTAGCCCATGTTTTGCCAATATTTACGTAGCAGAGTGGGAGGAGGACGCGTTAGAAAAGTGTCCAAAACATCCCCTCATTTATCGCAGGTACCTTGATGACATTTTCATGATTTGGCAACACACAAAGGCAGAGTTTGATGAATTTTTCGAAATTCTGAACAATCACGATCCGAATATCAAATTAAAAGCAACCATTGACGAGATGTCCGTAGATTTCCTGGATGTAACTGTATATAAAGGTCTAAAGTATGAAACAACTGGCTACTTAGACTACAAAGTGTATTTCAAACCAACCGATTCGCATCAGCTATTGCACAAAAAATCTTTCCATCCACCACATACTTTTAAAGGAATAGTTAAATCACAAATAATCCGTTTTCACAGGAATTCTAGTGATAGAAAAAATTTTGAAGAAGCGTGCTCTACCCTATTCAAAGCCCTCAAACCACGAGGTTACTCCTCACGATTCTTGCGCAAAATCAAATCTGAAACATTAGACGGCTTGGAATCCATTCCAGATAATGCCTCAAATCGTCGGCCTACCAAAATTTCTCACAATCGTCCTATTATAGGTGTAGGCGAATCTCGCAAATGCGGAAAGAAAAGGTGCAAGTTAGATGAATTTCTCCCAAACCAGAATACTTTCACGAGCTTTCAGAACAAAAGCAAGTTCCAACTTCAGTCTAATCTAGATTGTGACTCTGAAAATGTTATTTATCTAATTTCATGCAAATTGTGCCAAAAACAGTATGTCGGCGAAACCAAATGTCCATTAAGATGGCGGGCAACTCGACACCTCTCAGATATTAGGCTAGAGGAAGACACACATGTTTCCGAACATTTTAATCTTCCTGACCATTTAGTCCTTCGTGACTTTGAAATTATGCCGATTGAACAGCCACCCCTTTCAGATACGGCAGAAGAAACTGATAAACAAAGAAAACTTCGAGAATCGTTTTGGATTAAAGAACTCGAAACACAGTGGCCAAGGGGAATAAACTCGGACCCAGGCTTATCTGATCAACGTGACAAAATTCCATTCATTCTGACCTATAATCGGAAAAACGTTGAAATTTCCAAAATTTTGAAAGATGAGTATCAAAACCTACAGGAGAAACTGAAACAACCCTTTAACAAGCGACCAGTAATTGCGTTCAAGAAAAATCCGAATCTACGTGACATCTTGGTAAAAGCAAAACTCAAATAGCTATCCATAATATCCATCTCAATCATTCAACATTAACCCTTGCATGATGGTCAGCCAAAAACGGTCAATTTAGTGATCTTGGGCAATGTCCATTTGCCGGCGGGGATTGGAGTATTTTTGAAAATTTACCACTGTAATGACTGGCTCGGGAACCGAGACAGTCGTTCCAGTGGTGTATTCTCGGGAATGACCTTGTCTGTGCCTGCAAATGTACATTAAATAAGTAAGCGCATATTTGGATTTTACTGAACAAATTTAACCAGTAAAGGGTTAACATTAATGCCATATGGCTTTCCTCAAACAAAATGACAAATCTCAGGCAGTAGGATAAACCAAAATATCTTAAATTTTTGAATTTTTTCAATTATTGAAGATTCTGAGCCAGTGCGTTGACAATATTGACTACTACTACTACCACTACTACTACTACTACCACTACTACCACTACTACTACTACTACTACTACCACTACTACTACTACTACTACCACTACTACCACTACTACTACTACTACTACCACTACTACTACTACTACCACTACTACCACTACTACTACTACTACTACCACTACTACCACTACTACTACTACTACCACCACTACTACTACTACTACCACTACTACCACTACTACTACTACTACCACTACTACTACTACTACTACCACTACTACCACTACTACTACTACTACTACCACTACTACTACTACTACCACTACTACCACTACTACTACTACTACTACCACTACTACCACTACTACTACTACTACTACCACTACTACCACTACTACTACTACTACTACCACTACTACTACTACTTTTTTTTTTTTTTTTGAAAAACCGACGCTGACGCAGTCGGACAAACTTCACGGAGGAACTCCTTTAAAAAGGCTTGCAAACCCCCAGAAAAAAACCTGGTGAACTAGTAATCTTGATTAATATTACACCAAAACAATGATAAATAATGAGCATTAATACAATCTATAAATACATATGGCTTAAAAAGTATAGATACAAAACAATATGCTGATAAAGCTCCGATAGCAAAACAAAACTTAACAAAGGCATTACTATTCAACCCAGGTGTAGTAGTAGACCCGTGTGGCGAGTGCAACTATCCAACAAATGCGAGTGCGTTGACAATATTGACTACTACTACTACCACTACTACTACTACTACCACTACTACCACTACTACTACTACTACTACTACCACTACTACTACTACTACTACTACTACCACTACTACCACTACTACTACTACTACTACCACTACTACTACTACTACCACTACTACCACTACTACTACTACTACTACCACTACTACCACTACTACTACTACTACTACTACCACTACTACTACTACTACCACTACTACCACTACTACTACTACTACCACTACTACTACTACTACTACCACTACTACTACTACTACTACCACTACTACCACTACTACTACTACTACTACCACTACTACTACTACTTTTTTTTTTCTTTTTTTTTTTTGAAAAACCGACGCTGACGCAGTCGGACAAACTTCACGGAGGAACTCCTTTAAAAAGGCTTGCAAACCCCCAGAAAAAAACCTGGTGAACTAGTAATCTTGATTAATATTACACCAAAACAATGATAAATAATGAGCATTAATACAATCTATAAATACATATGGCTTAAAAAGTATAGATACAAAACAATATGCTGATAAAGCTCCGATAGCAAAACAAAACTTAACAAAGGCATTACTATTCAACCCAGGTGTAGTAGTAGACCCGTGTGGCGAGTGCAACTATCCAACAAATGAAAAGTGCCTCGTCAATCTATGACAAATAAGTCAATCATTGACGCCAGTGGGCTGATTCTCTAAAGATCAGCGGGCGTAGTAGCATTTGGGTAGTATAATACATATAGTCGGCAGAAAAATTCCAGAAAAATTGATGGCCCTCTTGTTTACATTTTCAATTTACTTTATTATAAGGTTTTGTAAATTACCATTCAATCCATGTGTGGTAGTAGACCCGTGTGGCGAGTGCAACTATTCAACAAATGAAAAGTGACTCGTCAATCAATGACAAATAAGTCAATCATTGACGCCAGTGGGCTGAGTCTTAAAGATCAGCGGGCGTAGTAGCATTCGGGTAGCATAACATATATAGTCAGCAGGAAAATTACAGAAAAATAGATGGAAATAGATGGCGCTCTGGTTTCCATTTTTGATTTACTTTGTTGTAAGGTTTTGTAAATTACCCGGGAACAAATAACCCTATAAAACTCTGTGCAAATTCCTAAAATTACCTGGGACAATTTTATAATTCAATGGCAAATTACTTTATCGATTGATTATTAAATTACCCCAGTCTGTTTATTTCTTAACATGAATTATTAAACATAACAATATCAAAGTGCAGACTAAAATGAATTACATGACACAGATTAATTAAAAGACACAGATAAATCAGCTGTAGTAATTAAATGATTTAAGCTAGTGCAGGCTCATTTATTTTTACAGCTCCCAACTCTATTGAAACTATGTTTGTTTTGCACCATATGTCCTTGAATACTTTTTCTTTACCATGCTGCTTTAATCTAAAATATTCGCAAGGAATATGATTCAGCAGCAATGAACGAAATATTGCCTTTATTGCTCTATTGTGATTGCCCATAGATGGATTTTTCGTCTGTGCACACCGATGTTTCCAAATGGCCCAAACACCTATGGTTAGTATTGTTATTAAAATAGTCCTTTCAGACTTTATGATATTTACACCGCTTGATCCAAATTCTCTAAATAAGACTACATGCGTGTCTAGAACAATGGGCTTCGCTCCAAATTTTGCCAAGATTTGGCTGATATAGTCCCAAAATTGTGACGATATTGGACATTCCACAAATAAATGCTCGATTGTTTCCTCGTCTGTTTGACATAAGTAACACCTATCAGAAGTCGTAATATTGCACTTGTATGTCAAGTGTCCCACCCATAGACGTCGATGTAGTAATCGCCACAATAAATCACGAGCCATATTTGGTATGGATGGAGAATGTAAGATTTTCCATACATTTTTCCAACTGGATGGTTTATAGCTTGAGTCATCCCATCTCCTAATTGCTATGGGAGGTGTTACTTGTTTTCGTCTCATAATATGGTACCATTCCTTGGATCTCATCTTGTATTTTAACATCTCATCATCAAGAACTAATGCGGGTTGTGGAGTCAAACTATTATTATTTACATTTGGCAGACGAAACCATTCAATTGGTACAGCATGTTTTATTTTATTTAGCAACCGCTGGACATCTATATGCCTCATATGTGTTTTTCTAGCTACGTCTTGCATTGAAATCCATCTACGTGTTTGAGGGTGTATCATATCCGATAAATGTTGAATGCCATATTTTGCAAAGGACGGTAGATAAAGTACTGC
Organism: Chaetoderma sp. LZ-2023a; assembly: GCA_034401795.1. Taxonomy (NCBI): domain Eukaryota; kingdom Metazoa; phylum Mollusca; class Caudofoveata; order Chaetodermatida; family Chaetodermatidae; genus Chaetoderma; species Chaetoderma sp. LZ-2023a. The sequence goes on from CM067375.1 coordinate 11,779,974, forward strand.
ATTGTTATAACATATATTACTATTGCCCCATAATTGCTGTTCTAGTACTTCCTTCCAGCACGTAGGTGGAGGCATGTATCTGTCAAATATTTCTAACCCCATAACTTGATCTTTAAACACATCTGGTATCATTTGGCTATTCAGAGGTGGCTTCTTTGAGGTAAACACATTCTCCGCCAGAAATGGTTCTACAATTCTCTCCATGAGAGCTCGTGAAACACATGCCCACGTCTCATCTGATGTAATAAGATCATCCAAAAATTTTAACCTTAAAGAAACACATTTCACTTTAATATCAATTAAATCAAGTCCTCCTTCTAACTTAGCATTATTAAGAACACGATGGGAAACTAAATGATTCTTTTCTTCCCATATGAATGACAATATCAACTCATTAACCTCCTTTTCTACATGTTTTGGCATGTGTACAACCGATGCTGTATACCATAGCCCAGATAATGCCAAGTTGTTGACAACAAACACTCTACCAAAGATTGAAAGACGACGACGCTTCCAATTTGCTAATATTCTCTTAAGCTTAGATACTCGTTCATTCCAATTTTGTATTGTATTCGGTTTCCTGCCAAAATAGATGCCTAAAATCTTAATGGTATCATTAGACCAATTGATTTCAAGTGGCTGGTCATTCCGCTCTTTCCATGGCCCCAGAAATAATCCTTTGGATTTTCCTTTATTGATTTTCAAACCAGATGCATTTTGGAACTTTTCTAGTACGTGGTTTAAAATTGCAAAATCATTGTTTGAACTGGTAAACACAGTTGTGTCATCAGCATATTGTGACAGCTTAAGTGGTCTTTCTATGCCACGAATACATATGCCTTGAAAGTTATTATTTTGCCTCAATGCTATGCCAAGTGATTCCATCACAATAACAAATAATAATGGCGATAGGGAACACCCCTGTCTAACCCCACGTTCTAAGACAATTTCTCTGGATAATTGATTGTTCACTAAATAGCTACTCTTGATATCCGTATATAAAATCTTTACCCATTTAATAAAGTTTGAGCCTAACCCAAACGATTGCAAAGAATTAAAAAGAAAATCCCATTCCACACGGTCAAATGCCTTTTCATTGTCCAAGGCAATCACAGCTGAAGGGATGCTATCCTTCTCAACCAATTGTATAAGGTCTCTTATTACCATGGTATTGGTTAGAATTCTCCTCCTGGGTACAGCACATGTCTGCTCTGTTCCAATGATTTCTCCTAAAACACTACCTAGTTTCAATGTTAGTGCTCTGGATATTATTTTGTAGTCTACACATAGTAGAGAAATTGGTCTGTAGTTCTGAATTAGACGTCTGTCATTTCCTTTATATATTAGCCTTACGTATGCCCTAGCCATAGTTGGTGGTAAATGGCCTTTCTCAAAAATTTCAGTGCCTAATTCTTCCATTATTGGACCTACAAGGTGCCAAAACTTTTGGTAAAATTCAACTGGAAGGCCATCACACCCCGGTGATTTTTCTAGTTTCATACCTTTAAGGGATTTAGTTAAATCTTCTAGTGTTAAGGGTTGATCACAAAATTCACTGCCTGTGTCTGACACCTTTTTGTCTATATTTGCTAACAAATCCAATTTTGCATCTTCATCAATTCCCTCTGACTTGTACAATGACTCATAGTAATTGCATACAATAGTACTCATTTCATTGTTGGTAAAGACGGTTGAACCATCCGGCATGTTTAATGAGCACATCACCTTATCTATTGCCCGTGCTTTTTCTAATGCGCAAAAATATCGGGTTGGCTTTTCCCCTTCTGCGTGCATCTGGGCTCTTGCTCTAATTTTTGCACCCTCAAACTCATAGTGTTCTATATCTCTTATTTTACTTTTAATTTTAACCAGTAATTCATAATAATTCTCTTCACCATTATTTACTTTAGCATTAATTTTCATAAGTGATCGATGAAGTGTTTTCTTGCGTTTGCGTATTTCCTGTGCTTTTCTAATAGCATACTTTCGGGAAACATACTTTAAATCCAGTTTAACATCCTCCCACCATTGCAATGTGCTCTTATATGATGCTTTCCTATTAATCCAATGTTGCCAACAACTCTCTATATTATTCTTATAAAATTCTTCTCCCAACAGTGTTGTGTTTAATTTCCAAAACCCGACCCCTTTTGTTACCCAGTCAGCATTGGCAAAGGTTACACAAACCATGTTATGATCAGAGAATGCAACTGGCTTAATATTAACATCTCTCCAGTACCCTGTTAACAAACTATTCACATAAATTCTGTCGATCCTTGAACCAACTTTACCATCTACCGAAAACCATGTAAGATCTTTACCATGAGGTTTTGATATTCTATAGGTGTCCACTAAATTTTCATTATCACATATTTCTTTTAAGAGTCTATGTGATGTATCAGTATAAGTTGAAGTTGCATTCCTGTCATTTTCTTTGTCTAAGACACAATTAAAGTCACCACCCATTACTAAGTTTTCAGTGATGTTATCTAGTGCTGTTTTAGACATCTCCTTAAAAAAATTACGACGTAGTTGATGAGATGTAGGTGCATATATACACAGCAACGTGATACGTGTTTGTTGTATATCTAGCGTGACTCTCACCCAGCGACCATTTGCACCTGATACTGAAGAGATTATATTTACATAGGCTGAACAACGAGGGAGTATAACAATTGCTACGCCTGCACTATTATCTTGAGATAACGAATAAAATATTCTGGATCCAGAAATCTTTTCTAAATTATCGTATAATTCTGACTTCTGAATTTTTGTTTCCTGTATCAAAGCAATGTCAATCTGCTCATTTTTCAGAGTCTCTAGTAAGTGACGTTGCTTTATGTCACTATTTAAGCCTCTACAATTGAGTGTGCAAATTAGCATAAAAGATAATAAAATGCTGTGTAAAACCGCCATTATTAAAAAAAACTAACTAGATTTTGTTTTTTTCGACCCTCTCTTAGACCATTTACCTATTTTACTCACAAACGCTGCATTACTTAGCTCAACTTTTTCCAAATGCTTATATTTTAATATATCTGAATCATGACGCAGATGCCTATATTTAACACCATTTGCCGTCACATATGGAACTAACACCTCTCCTGCCTCTGACCTGTACATGACCATTTCATCAGGTGATTTAGAACTCTGTGTTTGAATGGATATATCAGATTCAGCGACTGACATATTATCGTCTTCTATATCACTTTCCTCTATTTCTGATTCAGAACTCTCTCCATCTTTCTGTCGCTTTGTTCCACTCAATCGATCCGAGACACCAATTACTTTCTCTATATTATTTAAATCGTCTAGATTGAGTGTACTCATTGGAAATTCAAAGTTAGTTTCAGTATCTTGCGACCTGAATTTTACTTGTCCTAAATTAAAACTCTCTTCCAGAGGGTATTGATCCTCATCTTCAACTTGTGTGGAATTAGCCTCTCCGTCATCAAACTTGGATTGACTTGTTACTGGAGCAAGACTTAGCCCCTCATCTAGAAACTCTATTTCATCGCCTGCAACTACAGCGATTGGATTCTTAGTTTTTTCCCCATGCTTCTCATTAACATGGACTTCAGCTACAATCTCAGCAACTACTGGTTCGATGACATTTTCCTTAGCAGCGTGCTTCCCATTAGTATGAATTTCCGCTACAATCTCAGCAGCTACCGGTTCTATGACATTCTCTTTAGAGACAACTTGCTCTGCACTTTTATCAGCACCCTTTTTGACATATTTGTTCTGCGGGCATCGCCACTTAAAATGATCAGATGATCCACAAACTAGACATTTGTTTTTGTTAGGGCAATCTGTTGCAAGATGTTCTGTGCTTAAGCAGATTCTACACTCTTTGATTTGCCCCCTGTACCATAATGGCAAGATAAATCGACCATCTATGGTGACCTTGCTTGGGAGAGGTTGTTCTACCTTTTCAAACCAAATTCTTCTGATGCCATTTTCTAAGGTTCGATCAAATGGATAGGTCTCGTGTTCTACTTTGTCCACTTTGCCATACTTGATCAATTCAGTGATAACCCGTTCATCTGGGATCTCTAATGGAACCTTCATCTTGACTAATAGACGATCAGAATCTATTTCCTCCACATTACACACCTCACCCTTCACGACAAGGACCTCGTCGAGCAACTTTTCCTTCACACTTTCATTAACTACGGTGACATTCCATACAGATTTGGAAACATTAACTAGACCTTGAAGGACCCGTGGCCCTGCCCCAACTACATCCTTCAACCCATGATACACCTCAATTGCCGAAATACCCCAAGCCTTTGTCGTGATTTTAAGACTCAGGGTACGCTTATATGAGGTTGCCATGGTGTTTTATAAAAAGAGGAACCCCATACTACTACAATATATAATACAAATATATAACACCAAGACGTCGGGGAAAGAGCTAAACACTAAATAAATAGTGTCCCCTTTTGAAACCCTGACGTCTACCAACAAATATACGAATAGAGAGTACAGTCGTATATTTGTTAGTTTGAACCACTACTACTACTACCACCACCACTACTACTACTACTACTACTACTACTACTACCACCACCACTACTACTACTACTACTACTACTACGGCTACTACTACTACTACTACTACTACTACTACTACTACTACTACTACTACTACTACTACTACAGTGGCGTAGACAGAGGGGGGCCTAGGGGGGCCTAGGCCGAGATACTACTACTACTACTACTACTACTACTACTACTACTACGGCTACTACTACTACTACTACTGCTACTGCTACTGCTACTGCTACTGCTACTACTACTACTACTACCACCACCACTACTACTACTACTACTACTACTGCTACGAAACTACTACTGCCAGTGCCGCGATGGAGACCTGATGAGGGCATAGCATACACACAGGGCCGTATTTAAGGGGGCAAGCGGGGCAAAAGCCCCGAGGCCCCCACAAGCAAGGGACCCCCACAATTAAAAAGTGTTTTTTTAAATTATGCACTTTTTTGGAAGTTACAGGACATTTAAAGCAAACTTTATTAGTTTAGAACTCTTAATCATGCATTATAATTCTATTCTAATATTTGTGGGGGTCCCAATTCTTGTTTGGTGTTCGGCAACAGAGGTAAATACGAAAATTTGCAAAATAAAATAATTTTACAACGAAAGAAAGCGCTATAACTCACCCTAAAAGTAGACTCTCTGGCCGTCTCAGAGCACCTAGATGTAAAAGATTTTCTGGGGGAGGACCCCCAGACAAGCTCATTCTTTGCCCCAGGGCCCCCACATATCTAAATACGGCCCTGCATACACACCATACGGGTGCATCCAAAAGATAGTCTCATATGAATTCGCCAGTGTCTCAGTATATCTGACATGTGAAAACTAGTCCGCCAAACCAAGATTCTACTACTACTACTACTACTACTACTACTACTACTACTACTACTACTACTACTACTACTACTACTACTACTATGTTAGGACTGGTGGAAAACAATTAAGACAGTTGGAACAGGCTACAAGCCATCCCATCCTAGAGCAAGAATGGAGACAAACTGTAAAATGTGTATATTCCACATGTTTTGGTGTGTAAATTGGAATCTCACTGTAATAACAGTTAGTAAGTGAAAATAACATGTAAACTGCAACATGCTAGCACATTTTATTCAGAAAATTGTGCTGCTTGGGAAATCCTTGATGGGGAAATATCTAATAGAAGGCCAGATCACTTTTATACAAAGGTTGTAGAATTCGTAAAATATGGCAGAGGCTCCATATATGACTGCTATGTTCAGATTTGACACCGAAACAAAGGAATTCACCTTTCCAGCGTATCCACCCATCATCTGACCTTGTATGACGTCATAATCATCTCAGCGCGTGTATGATGACGTAATAATCATTACGTCACAAAGGGTTCCATATAGAGCGTCACCAAATCTCAAATAGTCCTTAGGCAGCAACAGCACCCAGTCAAATAAGTTTCAAAATATTCAACAGCTTACCTGTGTAGTTTTCTTGAGATCGATAGTCAGGGAGTTCATAGATCGATCGATCCGAACACGAGCGAGGTGTGGGTGGAGCTTAGCTAGAGGTGGGTGGGGCATAGCTAAAACGGGAAAGGTCCATTGTACCCAAACAAAAGAAACATATTAGAGAGCAGTATTAAGATTCTATACATGACAAACTCTGTCTTGTTAAGCAGGTCATTTATGGTTTGACAAATTTATTCTTTCTCACAATCGTTCCATGCTGAGACGTTGTACACGAGAAGTAAGAGTTGTGACAAGATAACATTCTTGGTTAGATTCTACCGTTATTACGACAATGTTAACCCGACTCCAAAACTAACAAGGATCTGGGTTGAGAAATTGACAACGCATATTGTAAATGAGGCTTTTGTATGTTTCATTATGCAATGTAACTTGTGTATCCTTGATGGTGTATAACTGCCTGTATAACTGTAGGCAGCCCTAGACAAATATGATGCCTGCCACCGCAAACACCTCCACACCATCATTAGACACCGATGGTCAGACAACATAATTTCTAATGATGCACGATATAAGATGTGTAATAAATCGCCGCCGTCTGTAAAAGTCACCCCGCAAAGATGGTGCACGCTTGACCATGTGCTAAGGATGTGCTAAGGTTGCCAGTGGTCATAACAGCACAGAGAGCTTTGGATTTCACCTTACTGGGAGCCAGAAAATATAAGCCAGGAGAGGACGTCATTGCATAAACATGTTAGGCGTGCTACGAGGCTACCTAAAGAAGACAGGACTCGGTAAGTCAAATCAAGAATGGACCTGAGGAAGCTAAAGATTTTAGCCAGGGACAAGACACAGTGGCCAAAAGCGAAGATGGACTGATTGCAGCTGTAGCGTCTTTCTACTACTAAATCAGCAGAATACAGTAATCATATATACCATGGCATGATCAGTCACGAGTGTCTACCCATTTATCAAGAAGGCTGGCTGTGTCTGTTGGCCTCTACTAGAGGAAATGGCAAATACTAACTGCATATGTGCAACACTATAAAGACACACCTGCAACTAGTTAGAGAATCACTTACCAGTAAATCAGGAGTGGTATCACACCTAGCCGAAAAATTAATGTCTATGTATGGAATACATTCCTTGACAACCAGTAAGATTAATATATTGGTGAATGTTATACTTCTTGACCAACTTAGCCACATTTACCTGGTCTCACATAGCCGTCCAGAAATTCAAGTTATCAGTTACATTCTCGCTGTGGCAAGGAAACTCGGCATCGATCAAAATCATTATTCATATTGAGATCGGCAGATTTAGAGCAGTGCCTCAACAGATAAGCCTTATTTACACACCTGCCCGAGACATTCCCAGAGATACTTAGCAATCCCTATATCAGATCATAACTCTCTGTTAAGAAATTTGAATAAATAACACCAGGTACCAGAGTATTTTTTCGACGTGAATAAGCATTATTCACGTAAATGACATATTAAGAGAAACTGCAGAATCGAAATGTGCCTATTCATGACAGATTGAAAAGACGTCACAAGGAACAAAAGTTAAATGCGTGCTTAAGAACTATGATCGTATGTCACCATTCATAGTGAAGGCAGTCTGGTACTTGAAGAATGAACACAATTTCTCATTCGACAGGGATGTTAATAATAGACATAGATGATCACCTGTGCAGGAGTCCATGAGTGTCTTAACCGATTAACACTAATTTAAGAATTGAAAGGTTTGTCATCAGAGTGGTAAAGGTTGACGAGAAGAATCATCTATCAAAACGAGGATACAGAAGGAATACAATGATCGTGTGCTGGTGTTTCTTTCTCGGGCAGTGGCATCATTGCGGATTATAGGTCACCAGACTTCTATGCGTCATCCATGGAGTGACTGTGGTTAAGTATGCTTGGTGTGGTGTGGACGAGAGAGGCATGTGAGTTAACAATTGAAATAGCTAAGATGTCATAAACTATCTATGACAGACACATCAGATGAAGCGTATATACCATAGAATGTCTCTCTTAATTTTCTGCCTGTGCTTGTTGTAGCCAGATAGGACATGCCTTTACAGAGTTCACAAGTATTTTTCTGCTAAATGTCTTTTTACACTTCAAGATTGAGCTCTCTAACACACGTGGTTTAGTGAACCAGTAGTATTAGCAGAGGTTGGATGCATTTGACCTTCCAGGAATCAATATCCTTCTAGCTGCATACCACAAAAGAATGGATTAATAAAAGATCTAACAAGTATGGCGTGTCGACCAAACACTGACCAGAATAATTCCATACATACTTCCATAATACCTGAGATGGTGACATTCAATGACCTCATAATTAAGATTAATTTCATGACCTACATAATTCTTATTCTATGCATAGTTGGAGCAATCAGCAATGTGGTAGTTGTCATCATAGTATTTAGGAAAAACTTGAGAAACTTACCAAATTCAACGATTCTATTGGCAATAAGCATTTTGGACATAGTGGATTTGTATGCTGTATTCGTATCAGCCTGGGTTCGTTTCGTGTTGAAACTTAAACACATCCATATTGGAGTATAGATATTTATTGAATGTTATTTCGGTCATTGTATATCGTGGCTTGTTGTACTTCTAACACTTGAACGAGTTATCGCAGTCTATTTTCCCTTCAAGGTGAAGTCGATATTTACTAGGAAAAACTCAATGATTATCCTCACTGCCGACTTGACAATGACATTAGTCCACTGCCACTTGATCATTGAATACGGTACAAATGGATATTCAAGCAAGTTTTATCTCCGGTTTCTGTGTGTATGGCATTGGATAGAACCCGCATTATGCTTCACAATTCTCCTGATCACAATCGGTAACTTTGCCATCATTCTAAGAGTATACCATTCCCCATGGAAACACCTCGCGAATCATGGCCTAGACGGTACTAGACAGCAGTCTGTGCGGCTGTACCGAGGTGGACAACTGGCAAGGGTTCTGATAGCGGTCAGTCCCGCATTCTTTATTACGGAATGCCCCTTACATATAATTATTATTTATAAGAATTCTACACGGTTGAATTGTCAGTAAATAATAGTAGGCCTCAGTGTCTCGCGTATGCCACGATATACCCGCATAAGTACGTGAATAGCTGCGTAAACGTCTCTCTCTCTACTGTATCAGCAGTTCCGTGTTCTGTCAGGAGATTCGAGCGATCTTGTGCCATCACAGACAGCCAAATACCTACTAGTCCAATCGAGTTTGAGTCAAAGTATGTATATTTATTTGTATTTAAAAGCACGTGCATTTGCATTTAATAATGCAGATGTGAGAGTTTCATGCATTGCATTCTGTGTTTGAATTAAATCTCTTTGAACTTTAACCCTTTAAGCTTTGAAATTGTTCATGAATATTTTATTTATTTCAAAGAAAATGTCAATTTATAGACCAAGAGAAGACTATTTTTGAAGGTTTAGCACTAGAATGACTGGCTCAAAATGACACTTATATCAATTAACCCTTAAAGGGAAATTCCAGTGAAAATCGGAAATAAGTCAACTAAAAATATACTATAATCCGAAATAGTTGCCGCAAAAAAATATAAAATACACTGTTCCATTGCCGAGAAATAATAAAATGAATATGCCCAAAACGCTCGAAAACGTGACTCCTGGGCGCATCCATTTTCTCGCAACGAGAGCGAGAAACCGCGAGATTATGACCAAGAATTTTCAAGAAGATAATAATTTTTGCATGACAAGAGGAGACTATTATTGTAAATTTACCCTTGAAATGTAGAATAGATTTCCTGGAAAGCCTAAAATGGAGGACGATCATGTTTGGCCAGCTTGAATATTAAAAGGAATGCAATGATCTTGTGCTGATGTTTCCTTTCTCAGTACACTCACGCGCGCGCGCATGCGCGCACGCACACACGCGCCAGGCACGCACACGAACAGACATGATTAGCTCCATAGTCTGACAACTCAAGAACAACAGCTGCACTAGCATATTAGCACGCTTGCGGTTTCGCGACATCATTACTAAGATGCCGAATCGCAAAAACACTGAACCCGACCCTCTGTCATCTTGTCCTCAGAAAAAAGCTGAAAACACATATCAGTTATTTAACCTTTTAACCCTTGAACTTGTTCAATAAAATTTCAATTTTGTCATAGAAAATGTCCATTTGCAGACCAAGAGAAGACTATTTTTGAAAATTTACCACTGGAATGACTGGCTCGGTTATCGAGCCAGTCATTTCAGCGGTAAATTTTCAAAAATGGTCTTCTCTTGTTCTGTAAAAGTGCATGTCTCAAGACCAAGGCAGAAGTCGTTTTTTGCTTATATGAGTGGTAAGGGGGGTTAAATTTGGATGTCTGCGCATTGATATGAGATCGTGTAACGTGCCATTGAAGCAGAATTCTGTAACACTACAGACACGATGGCTGTTTCCAGTACAGCTGTCAGTCCCACGTCGTGATGTACAAACCCACGCAGCTACAGTACAGATATGAAATAGCTTATAAACACTCCAAAACAAAATGCAATTGTTATTGAATATTTTGGATTTGTTTTGATTGGTGAGATTCTGAAAGGGGTGGGGTCGTGAGGGTGTCTGGGTGGAAGTTTCCCGTCCCGGTCCCAACCCCCCCCCCCCCCGCCCCCCACCCCCCACCACCAAGGTTAAGAGGATTTTTTTATTTCTGAAAGTAAAATGGTGATTTTTCCGCAATCTAGGCATAAAAACCAAAAAACAGATATAAACAGTCATATCTGATTCATATGTATATCAAATATAGGCAAATTCAATACCCCCCCCCCACCACCACCCCCACCCCCATCGCCGCCGCACGAGCCCGCTTACATCGCATTCAAATTCAAAACACGTTTCTGGGTTTAATTTCAAAACGTGTTAACGTATTTATGAGCTGTAATATATATATATGCTTCGGTCAGATTGACAAAAATGCCCCAAACTCAACAGCTGCTCGCCAGATGATTTAACCCGAAATACAGATATTATACCGGCAACAGTAATAGTAAGTACAGTCACTTAGCTGGAGGCGCTGACTCGCGGATTTGTGGTTGACTATACCAATGCACTTAGCGACCTCGTAGATATTTATCTGTGTGCCCTCAAACCCATGTCAATCCTAAACGGTCACAACATTAAATTATGAAGGGGCATAAGCCAAATCCGGCGGTTCTAAGTACACGCATTTCTGAGGTATAGCCAAAATTATGACAGACAGACAGACAGACAGATAGACAGACAGACGATTTGGTGTAGTGATTAGCTCTCTGGACTACATAACCAGTGAACCGGGTTCGTGCTTCAGTAGTTGACTAACTTGACTATCTTACCGTCGTTCAAACATGATCAATCGCCTGCCTCCTCTTTGCCTCGGGACCGTAAAATGGCTAGAGTAAACAATGGGATGGTGGTGGTGGTGGGTTGGTGGTGGTGAGGTGCAGTTAAACGTAATAGACAGCTGAATAACCCCGGCCTGGATCTGGCCTGAATGGAATCTAACAATTAGGGATTCAATATTGGCCAACCAATCTAATAACTTTGCGGGTGCAGGTCCTGATTTACGCATTGTTTCTGAACGCTTCCGATTCCTTCGCGGGATTGCTACGTACCAGGAACTTCGCGCAGATATATTGTCTCTCCAATAGGCAGCAGCAGTGCCCAGTCAAATTAGTTTCAAAATATTTAACAGCTTATCCCTATAGTTTCCAGAAAATTGAGTCAGGGAGTTTGGCGACCAAGACCACGACCACGACCACGACGGCGAGGAGATGACAATGGGGAGACGACGACGGATGATGGTGGTGATGATGATGATGATGACGACGACGACGACGACGACGACGACGACGACGACGGTGACGACGACGACCACGCCCCCGACCACGACCACGACCACGACCACGATGATGATGATGATGATGATGTTGATGAATGATGATTCTGCTGCTTCCGCTGCTGCCGACGGCGACAACGACAATGATGATCTCATACATTCAGTACTATATAAAGCTTAATCTCACGGAAACATATCCGCGGTACATACGCTCAGAGCTTTTCGCCAGGTAAGATGATGAGGCGGTGAGATACTATTTTCTTATGTGATTGTACATGCATAATATAGATAAACAGATAGAGAGATAGACGCAAGATGCGATACACGCTACCCTCTCAAATCAGCACACGATTTCTAAAACCATCTATATCCTAGACCGGTGTATATTTTAAAAACGTGTTGATGTGTGATGTTGCTGTCTACGACAGCAACATCACACATCAACACGTTCTCAAAATTAAACATTTATTATAATCCAAACAACTTTCTTGCTAGTTTTGAAAATTCAGTGATATAACCGTTGGTATCCACGCATCTCCGCCATCTCGCAAGTCGTTATCAGTCGATCCGGCTAAACAGATGCTATTTGCATACGTTATAGGAAGCTGGTAGGTTTTTTTAGGGAACTCGCTCAGAGCATCTGTGCGGTTTCCGTGTACACAACCCGAATAGAAGTTGTAGACGTTAGCAGGGTAATATTTGGCGAAAAGATGATAATATAATAGTAGGTATATTTTAGGTGCGTAAAGTTAAGAAATCGACGTGTCTAGGATTTTAAACGTGGTGAATTAAAAGCAGGGATGTTCTAAAACAACACCAATATATTATAGTGAACCTTTTCTTCTATATAGAAGGATAAATAGCGTAATCCGAACTATTATGATAATTATATAATAACTGCTCGAAATGTTTATTTTCATTTTGTTTTATTCCATAATTTTAGCGCCGTTTTAGATGGGTTTTTTTCTAGTTTTCCAGAAAATAAGAAATTGCACAATGATCGCGGTTTGGTAGTTAGCCCTAATTGCAAGGCGCGGTGTTGCGACTGAGCCAGTAATGAGGTTTCAAGATTACCCGTATCCGCGTTTATTACCCCCTAAAACTGTTTTCGCAGATCCGTGAAGACATAGCCAGAGAGACAGCGGTAGCTACTCGTATCGCTCGTACGATAACACACGTGTTTCTTTATTGAAGAATAATAATTGTTTTAGAATAAATAGTTTAAAAACATCTTGTTATGAACTGAATTCAGGAGAATCAATTCTGTCTGTTACGTTCACCAGCCGAGGCGCCAAAACGTACCCGCTTTTAAAATTATTATGTTGACTATTTTTAAACTAATTTTACTGGGAGCCGTTGCTGCTTATGGCAGCAATAGGTTCCTGTCAAATTATTTTCAAAATATTCAACAGCTTACCCGCATAACAGCTTCGAGTAGCATGTATTTTCTGAGACTCAGACGCCAGGGGTTCTATAAAAAAAAAGAAGATGGGGCTTCTTAATCATAGTTGGTCCTTTTCGGTCGGCAGATAGTGGTGCTTTGAGACCGGTGATCGTAAGACTACGTATCTTAAAGAACCACAATCTACAACCCCCACCACCACCCCACAGAACCAAGTTCTCCTTGGTACCTCTACTATAGTATCCATTCATCATCTGACCTAGTATGACGTCATAATCAGTTCCGCGCGTGTGTGATGACGTCACAATCATTACGTCACAAAGGGTTCCATATAGACAGTCATCAAATCTCAAAGAGTCTGACACGTTGCACAAATTGTATGTCTTTGTAATTCTTTGCTATTTAATAGACACGCTGTTGGATGATTTGAGGCTGGTTTGACTGGGCGCTGTTGCTGCCTTAGGCAGCACCGGCGCCCAGTCAACTTAGCCTCAAGATACCCAACAGCTCATCTGTATAGCTTTCTGGAAATCGATAATCAGGCATAATCTATTGTATAGTGTACATATTTCGACTTTAGGGATAATCAATGCATTTATTAATTTATTGTTTATGAACGTATATAATAGCTGACCGTCATTGTAGGTTTATACTCTGTACACACAAGGGCCTATGGCCTAATGTGGAATCAATAAATCAAATCACTATAGTAACTGTAGTTATATCCTTACGTTCCCACGCTTCGGAACGGCTACACATTCGTTCATATCGATAGCTATATTGCCGAAGGCCCTACACATCGGACATATAGTGTGAGTCATTCGATAAGATACCGTTCTTCAACCAACCTACATTAAAATGAACCGCTCTAATTTTAAATATAAACGAAATATTAAAGTGGATTAAATTATATTTTTCCCAAGAACAAGTTTTATTAGCAATATATTTTTATTTTGTTTGGATTTAAAGGATATAGATTCTGTGTTATAAGATCGTGATTCTGACAGAATGGCCTGGACTATAATATCCATATTTCTGACGGTGATGCTACTCAGGATGCCGGTCGCTATGTAAGTAGTCATTGCGTTGTTAAGGTAATTATTAATCTATTGACCCTTTAACTTCTAAAAGGCCAGTATCTCAGTTACAAGATGACTATGCAAGAAAGTTGTTGAATATTTTGAAACTAATTTGACTGGAAGCCACAGGCAGCAACAACTCCCAGTCAGCTTCAAACCGCTCAAAATAATATCCCTCACGTCAAAAATAATTTGTCCCTTCTGGTCTGAACTCTTAACGGGTTAAGTGACGACAGTACGTGTGTGCATCTATCAGTTTGATCGTGGAGTGATTTTGTTTTTGTCAGGTGTATAGTCGTCGTCGTCGTCGTCGGCGTCGTCATCATCGCCATCACCAACACCACAATGATCGCCATCACCATCGCCATCACCATCACCTCAGCACTACCACCATCACCATCACCATTGTCATCATCTTCGTCGTCGTCGTCGTCGTCGTCGCCGCCGCCGCCGCCGCCGCCATGATCACAATCATCATTTTATTTTCTATCATTTTGGTCAATGAGTCTTTTGCTGGTGCATGAGTGCTCCGCATTCGACGTATTTACTGGCTTTACCGTTTGTGCAATAGCCAAGTAGCCTATTATTTGGCAATTGCGATATATACTATACGTGGGTTTCTACCTGTAGAACTTCAAATGTATGATCATAATTTCACAGTCAATTTCATTTCCATAAAATATGTATACAGTGACGCAATGGCCGGCCCAAGGCCTATGCGATGCCAGAACATGGTATATCACATAACCAGCTCTCTCTCTCTCTCTCTCTCTCTCTCTCTCTCTCTCTCTCTCTCTCCCTCCCTCCCTCCCTCCCCTTCCCCTCTCTCTCTCTCCCTCCCCACCCCTCCCTCATTCTCTCTCTCCCGCGTCTCTCCCGTTTCTCTCTCCCTCTCTCCCTCTCTTTCTCTCTCCCTCTCTTTCTC
>CM067375.1:11800226-11857022 GCA_034401795.1 Chaetoderma sp. LZ-2023a
AGAATCTTGGAAAATGTACCACTTCAACGTGGCAATGGCTACATTTGGTAAAAAAATTAAACTATTAGCTTATTGAAAGTCTATTTACAAGTAATTGAGCCAGTCATTCCAGTGGTAAATTTTCAAAAATAAATCAATTGTATAAAGTTGTATATTTTATAGATACCTTCTCTCTATAATTGTATGGTGTTACTGTCTGGTTCGCAGCTAGAGTTTGAGATGATGATAAGTCACGCGCTAGAGTTTGAGATGATGATAAGTCACGCGCTAGAGTTTGAGATGATGATAAGTCACGCGCTAGAGTTTGAGATGATGATAAGTCTCGCACTAGAGTTTGAGATGATGATAAGTCACGCGCTTTTTACTACTCTTGTATCAACAGCGACTCAAAGTAGCGATCAAAATACTACTTGATATATTAATTAAACATTTTGATAGTCAGTATTTTTCAAGATATTTTAATTTCAGACTTTTTTTGCAAATTTACAGCTGATTTTTTTTCCGCCGGCTTGACCATTAAAGGGGTAATGGTAAGGAAAATTAAAGTTTTTACTTAATCAGTGTCTATCTACAAGCCGAGAGAAGAGTATTTTTGAAAATTTGCAGCTAGAATGACTGGCTCGGTTACCGAGTCAGTCATTCTAGCAGGAAATGTTCAAAAATACTCTTCTGAATTTTGAAAACACTGGTAAATTAGAAGAATTATAAGATTTATTTCTTTTGAAGCGTTCAAGAGTGGCCATTTAAAATTACGCCTCAATTTTTCGGCCCGAACACTCTATAGGCCTATTCACCCTGATGGAAGTGTGGCATTGCAAAAATGTGGCAGATACGTATATATCGTGGCGCCGGACCATGGTGGAAGAGTACAATTCTGGGCAGACTGCTCCACAGTGCTGCTGACATATCTGCACACCGCGTTATTTGGAGTATAGCTTTCCAGTCCTTCTGGAAGCTATGGATTCGTAGATCAAAGATGCCCTTGATAAAAAAGACTAAATTTATACAACGCAACCTGCATATCCTTGATGCTGTATAAATGAAAAAGCTGGGCAGCTCCGAAGGCAGCTCTAGACAAACTTGATGCCTGCCGCCGCAAACACCTACGCACTGGATACCGATAGCCGGACATCATAATTTCCAACGATGCGCTATACAAGATGCTTAACTCATCGCTGCTATCCGCAAAAATCGCCGAGCAAAGATGGTCCATGTTTGGCCATGTGCTAAGGATGTTAGAGGACACACCAGGACTGAGAGTCTTGGAATTCGCTTTACCGGGAGCCAGGAAAGATAAATGATAAACCCTATTGCATAAATATGAGGCAGCAGCATTGTGTTATGGCTATTACTCAGGACGACATAACCGGAGAACCTCGCCCTCGTTGGAAGCATGGGCAATCTCCTTTGCCTCTCCCCCCCCCCCTGGAGTATAAATGGGTACCAGTGTAAAAGCTGGGGAAGTTACCAATAATCGACCGAAATAAAAACCAACCTAGATATGGTGTGAATGGAAGCTGGATTCAGGGACTTGATAGACGCCAATCAAACCAATAACCTTCTATTGCATAAATATGCCAAGCGTGCCGCGAGCTGACCTCGAGAAAGCAGGACTCGATACACTAAGATCAAGAATGGAACATGGACCTGCGGAAGCTAAAGATTTTGGCTGAGGACAAATCACAGTCGGATCAAAAGCGAAGAAGGACTGATTGCAGCTGTAGGATGTTTCTACGGCTACAGCCGCAAAATACAGTAATCATACATACACCGATAGTATGAAACTGATAAAGGCGTGTATGACGTACACAAACAGTAGGCCTGTATATCCATAACTCAGGTAAATTCAAATGGTATTTCCATCGCTTCGTTAGGGAAACACTCAGTTTACTCAGAACACGTGTATATCTAATGCAATACAGCACTACCTCTGGAAACAACGCGTGATCGCGTGTTTTTAATCATCTGGCAAATAGTATGTTAATACTATATGAGACTATTAACCGTATCTGATACTAACCGTCTGACTGGTGAGTTTTTGCAGACGACATATTCCAAAGGTTAAATCCACTGGACCTGCTGAATATTTTGAAAACACCTTGACCGAAAGTTGTTGGTGGTCAAGCCACCGACAACTTTCAGTCAAATTGTTTTAAAAATATTCAACAGGTCCAGAGTTATGGGCCATTGAAATTATTGTCTGGTGGCTTGCGGCAGTGAGACAGTTAAATCGCGTGGATTGTTTATATCATTTACGCACCAACCCCCTTCGGATCCCAAGAACGACTAATCGATAGCACACGGACTTATTTTCGTCACTCAGAAAATATATTTGGTTCTAACTCAAATTTCTGTACTGGAAACCCTGTTGATAGCGAACAATATACGGGCCATAAAATGCCGCTGCTTGCATAATGCAACTAATTGGCAATAGTAAATAGCTTTGGGGGGGGGGGGTCATGTGGGGGTACAAGTAATGGAGGTTCCTTAACTGTCTTCCTGATGCAATCCAGTATAATGATTTCAATTAAAAATAGCTCGGGACCTGTTGAATATTTTGAAAACAATTTGACTGAATGTTGTTGGTGGCTTAGCCATTTTTTGTCACATTATTTTTCCCCCTACTTTTGAGTTTTTCGGATTTCTCTCTACATATCACGGGTTAAATTTGTGGATCACTCATCCTATCCCAGCCTCCCGTTTGTTCAGATTTTAAACACATCGCGCAAGCCGATTTAGCGTGGGTATTTTGATCCGTTCCTGTTTGGGTATTTTAACCCAGAACGTCTGTAAATCATCGTTGACGGTAGCAGCATTTGTTGGCTTTAAAATTTTAGTCAAATCGGATCAGAAGTAATTTCGCTACATCTCCCAGCATGCACACACGCACGCACGGGCATGCACGCGCACACGGACGCGCCTGATAAAATAAGCCGGACCCGGATCTGACCAGATGTCCATCTTTGAATATCTCGGAAACTGGTTGTCAGATTTGTCTCCAATTGTAATACGAGAAAGGGCATAAGCATACACTTGCGTTCGACAATTTTGGACGGGATCGAAAAAACCCGCAAAAATAGATTTGTAATACCGGAAGAATCGGGGAGCAAATATCACACTATGACCAAAGCCGGAGGGCAATGTTTGTCAATCTCTGGTTACTTTTATTGTCAATGGCATTGAAATGAATGAATTATACACGACAATAAACAATTTTATCTATGCCGCGCCGATCTCTAACTAGGCTCTACCCACGCTTTGTCCGTGTCGAGATCGATCGATCCCTACACTCTCTGAATCTTCATTTCCAGAAAAATATACAGGTAAGCTGTTTAACATTCTGAAATTAATTTGACTGGGTGCCCGGTCAAATTAGTTTCATAATATTCAACAGCCTGTAAAGACAGACAATTCGTACAACAACGCTTAGTCCGGCATCAATTAAGCGCCCGTGACGAGAACCTATCCACGTCATTCATGCCGTCATTGATAATGACGTCATCCTACACGTGACGTAGCTCAATACGACGTGGTATGATTGATGGATAAACTGGAATCCTCTATTGTAACCCCTAAATTATGTCTGCAGGCTGTTAGTAACTTGTCTTCTGGAAAATACAGAATGAAGAGAGTCGTATCACAGTAACATGTGCATCCTACAGTTATTAACCCTCTAACCCTCACATCAGACAAAAACGGCTTCCGCAGTGGTCTTAAGAAATGTCCATTTTCAGACGAAGAGAAGACTATTTTTTTTTAATTTTACCACTGGAATTCCAGTGGTAAATTTTTAAAAACAGTCTTCTCTTGGTCTGCAAATCGTCATTTTGTATGAAAATATTGAAATTTTCTTGAATAAATTTAGGTGTTAAAGGGTTCAACCAGCTAATAGAGTACAGATGTAGTTTATTGTTATAAGAGGCTGCGCGCGGAGCAAGGAAATGCGCGCGCAGATAGCAAACTAAATGCGCATGTATAAAGAGGTCTGTGCTGTTTATGAAAATAATAACAACATTATACGATGTCCTGATCCTTCTAATACCCTATAGGTGCCGGTGACTATACTGTAGTAGTAGTAGTAGTAGTAGTAGTAGTAGTAGTAGTAGCAGTAGTAGTAGTAGTAGTAGTAGTAGTAGTAGTAGTAGTAGTGGTAGTAGTAGTAGTAGTAGTAGTAGTAGTAGTAGTAGTAGTAGTAGCAGCAGCAGCAGTAGTAGTAGTAGTAGTAGTAGTGGTGGTGGTGGTAGTAGTAGTAGTAGTAGTAGTAGTAGTAGTAGTAGTAGTAGTAGTAGTAGTAGTAGTAGTAGTAGTAGTAGTAGTAGTAGTAGTTAATATTATCAACGCGCAGGCTCAGAATCTTCAATAATTGAAAAGATTCAAAAATTTTTAATATTTTGGTTTATCTTACTGCCTGAGATTTGTCATTTTCTTTGAGGAAAGCCATATGGCATTAATGTTAACCCGTTAATGGCTAAATGTGTTCAATAAAATCATAATATGCGTTTATTTATTTAATGTACATTTGCGTCGCCGTCGTTGTCGTCGTCGTCGTCGTTGTTGTTGTTGTTGTTGTTGTTGTTGTTGTTGTTGTTGTTGTTGTATGCGAATGAAACGGGTCAGGATAAAGACTGGAATTTTCTGTCAGTTCCTCCTGACCAGAGGCAATCTTAATCAACATACTTGGAATTTTTCGTTAATCTACTCCATGATGAAGTTAAGTTGACAAAGAACAAGTGTTCCGCGGAATAATAGATGAGTCCAGTATTAGCTAGGCCCCGCCCATCTCTAGCTAAGCTCCAGCCACGCTTAGCCCGTGCTGGGATCGATCGATCCCTGAATTCCCTGACCATCAATTTCCAGAAAATAAGCTGTTGAATATTTTGAAACTAATTTTACTGGGTGCTATTGATGCCTATGGCAGCAATAGCGCCCAGTCAAAGTAGTTTCAAAATATTCAACAACATGTTTATTAAATAGTAAAGACATACAATTCGTAAAATAACGCTTAGCCCGCCATCAGTTGCGCGTTCTTGACGAATATATCTACGTCATTCATTGCGTCATTTATTACGACGTCATCTTACACGTAATGTAGTTGATTATGACGTCATGTGATTGACTGATAAACTGGAAAAGGGCATTGTCTCGTATGACCTCCTCATTATTGATAAACAGCGAAACTCTGACAGAATAAAATCGTTCGGTTTCGTTGCCAAAATAGTATGGCGATTAGTATAAAATATGACGCTATTGTTCACCGTTGTAGAAATGTCATCATGATTCTGACCGTTGACCTTTGGCAGTAAGCACTAAATCAAAGCACCAAATGGATGAATCTGATCTGTCACTCAAGTGTATGGTGTCATAATTAATTACGTCATTGGTAGGGTCGGAATTAAAATGATACCACCTCCCTCAACTGGCAGCCGTTCGGCGATCCGTGGCCCCACTGCCCTCTCAATCCCTGTGGCATAGGGTTGTTGAGACATGTGGTTGGTGTATGCCGCTAGATTGAGATGGGAGCTATGCCCCCAGGGATTGAGAGGGCGGTGGGGGCCACCACGGATCGCTGAACGGCTGCCAGTTGAGGGAGGTAGTATCATTTTAATTCCGACCCTACTACTATCACACATAATAGGGTCGAACGCCCATTTAGAGACAAGCATCCACAGTGACATTCACCACTGATCGCCTTGTGATCTACAACACCAGAAGGAAGACGCCATCCAGACCAAGATGGAACAGACCCTTGATCAGTTTATCCAACTGTTCGTGGACGCCCCACGACAGCGCAGCCTGGGATGGCTGCAGAACAAGGCAACAACTGTAGGCTGCTCTGAACTGGCCGCCATCATGGGGTGGAACCCCTACTCGAGCTTCGAGGAGGTTTTGGGCCAGAAGTGTGGGGTCAAGACCTGGAGTGGCGGCAGAATGGCGTGCTGGTGGGGGAATCTCTTTGAGGCCATGAGCGTGCGCCTGCTCGAGATCGACTGCCGGACGCGCACACAGGGCACCGACATCCACGTCGACGGCGGGTGGCTGGGCTACCGGGGACACACCAACAACCCTGATGGCTACTGTCTACTCAACCTGGTGTGGCAACGTGACTCCAACGAGGGGTGGCAAATCCTGTGCACCAACCTGGAGGTCGACGACAAGGAGTACGAAGTCCAAACAGTGGTGTTACCTTTGGAGTTCAAGGCCCCCTACAGCTGGTGCCCCAAGGGAGACATACCCCGCTACTACCTGCCGCAGGTCTGGTCGGGCTCGTGCTGTCACTGGTAGCCAAGTTCGGACACTACGTCGACGTGGTCTACTGCATCTGTGCATTCGAAGACCTCGGCGACAGCCCCGAGTACAACGAGGACTACCACTACCGCGGCAAAAAGGGCTGGGGCCGACTGGTGGCCTGGGGCATGACCGACGTCTATGCCCAGCGGCTCGGCTGGCACTCGGCTAGCAGCGACGACTCGCAGTCCATCGACCACCATGGCGAGCCGGACTACGAGGCCTGGCTGATGCAGTTCAGCTACTTCGGGGTGGTGCCGGACGCCAAGATAGTCGACCCGGTGGACTTCGGCAGCTGCCCCTCCAAGACGTTCGACAAGATGATGGGCTTCATGGACCGACGTGAGTACATGACGCAGCATGTTGACCTGCACCTCACGGACGGCCGTGGCAATCTCTTCGACCACAGCATTATAGATGCCCTGGTGGCAGTCGTGCCCGACTGCCACTACCTGCTGGGCGTCATCCCCTGGAAGGTCTTTGAGATCAACTACATTCCCGTGGAACGCAACCCCGGGCTCCTGACCGAAAACCAGCCCCACATCGACGAGCTCACCACACTTGCCGTGCAGATCCGCGAGTGGCCCAACCTGCACGCCACTTATGAGGCCATTCACCAGACACACGCCCTGGACCCACGGGAATGACGTGACAAGATCTCGCCGCCAGGCTCTATGACCGAGGGCCAGATCCAGGACTTCTTCGACATGCTCTAGCTGGGGCATAGGGTTGTTGAGATATGTGATTTCGTGGTTGGTGTATGCCTCTAGATGGAGATGGGAGCTGCTGTTCTCCCAGACATGGAAGGCCGTGGCAAATAAAAAACTCCCGTGCGGACCCCATGTCTGGGAGAACCAACTCAGGATACAAGCCAGTGGCTGGCCTCTCTCTCTCTCTCTCTCTCTCTCTCTCTCTCTCTCTCTCTATTCCGTGTAGGCTCAGAGAAACACGTAGTCTGTGCCAGAGTCGCATCGGCATGATGGGACCACCCATAGTGTCTTCCATCTACCTTGACAATGCTCACCTGGTAGGATGCTAAAGTGCTTAGCATTTGCACCACGGCAGACTCTGGCATGTTCACATGTTACGCAGAGAATCTGGTGCTGAGCAGATGTCTCCAGCAGACAACCACGTCCTACCCTCTCCACACCATAGAAGTGGCAGACAGACTCGATCTCTTCACGTGGGTGAAAGCGGTCGTAAATGTTTCTCTGCAAGGGGTCAACCCAAGAATTGTACTGTGGATCATCCCGGAAGTGAGCCCACTTGGCATCCAATATCATGGCAGTCTCAGCGCCCTGTGCCACTGCTGTAGATGGCAGCACGAGCAGTATGATGAGAATCATGGCTAAACATGAAGAGATAAACTGAACAGAGTGAAACCCTCGAGAAATACCTGTGCCAGATCGAGCCCTGTTCCATCCGGCTCGATAGTGATCTTCATCCCCTCAGGGGCAGGTGCTAGCTGCTTCACTCTGCTGCCAGCTAAGAAACGTAGCTCTAGGATTATATGAGTCATTTGCGGGTTAGTGAGTCCAACTCGCTGAAGTAGCTTAACAGTCCCTTGACTTTGGAGACATGTGACACGCCATCTGCCCATAGGGTGCCCTCCTGGAAGTTAACAGCTTCTTTTGGTCCATCGAATGGACGACGCAGCAGGAGCTTTTCACCTGTAACCCCGATCCGGTGCCCCACCCTCGTCAAGGAGACACCTTCACCTATTTAGGTGAGGAAGGATGATCTCCGATTGTAGAGCTTTCGAACTGTCCCATCCCTTTTCACAACAGTGAAGAGGGGAGTAACCTCTATGTCAATGAGTGCGGGAGGCCTATATAGTGGCAACCATGTTTGCCAGTCACCACCACGTCCAGCGCGGTACCACACTTCATCCTTCTCAAACATGAACTGCAGGTTTTTTGCCAGGGTCAATAGCAGACCATCAAGTGTCATCCGTGGGGCATTGCTCGAATAGGGTTTGACCAGATGAAAGTTGAGGTCATCATTTAGGGTCTTGATGTCTGCCACCTCTGTATCCGAGACCTCAATCAACAGATCAAGGATGTACTTCCTCTTTGGGAAATCGTACCGAAACACGATCTTGTGGCCATCTATGTTGCGACCCAGGTGCTCCTTCGACACATCCTTGAGGTCTGTGAGCAGCTCCACCCCATCACCACCAACGGGGTGGAGGGAGAATGCCTTTGAGTTTGCTTCGTACTGTAGGGCGAATGACTTGCCATCGCTCTCTTCTACCGTGGCAGCATCAACTGCGTACATATCTGCCAGGTCAGCAAGGCCAGTCGAGTGAGGAAATATGGGTTCCATAGCACGCTATAGGAAGAGTTTAAACAGGACATATAACCATGCCGATTGTCCGACTCCTTCTCTCCGGTGGTGAGAACATAATCTCACCCTCTCTAGAGGGGAGATGAGTGGTACAGTACCGTGTAGAATGGGTCCTCTTCGAGGTGCCCCAGCGGGGAACAACATACATACACGCCGATGTGCTACATCAACCTCCGGGCAGTGCATACAGCAGCTCACTGGTAGAAGTCGGCCAGGACATGATAGGTGCCAACAGCAACCTATGGAAAGCTATCAGTCCTAGCCTGTTCACACTGGTAAATCGCCTGTTTGACAGCCCCTCCTTTAGCATATATCCCAGCATGGATGGGATATCGGACGCCCATTTAGAGTTTACACTCTTATTACTCATTGACCTGATGACAACATGATATCACACCAGGAAAAGCTGACTTTTGCCGAGATGATGAATCCAATAGAGGGTTGCCCAAAGGCCTTAAACGAACAGATGCTCACACAGCAACAGATCTGTCAACAAGAAGAGGAGCGACTACTGCGGGAGAGCTGGTATCAACAGGCTGCCAGCAAGGCAAGGAGGTGAAGGAACAGTGTCAGAGTGGCGGAAGCAACCAGAACTATACCCCTCCCTGACTGCTGACGAGGGTGGTACAGTACACGGCTGGCGACTCCAGCAGATAGATGCCGTTAGGCAGAATCTCGTCTATGAGGCAGAAAAGTACAGCAGAATGCGCAGGCCATATAAGACAGCCTACAACGTTCTCGCATGTACAGCCACTGCTGCGGGTGTGATTGGAGCCGGTGCTGGTGTGGCAGCTGTGGCCACTCTCGCTACAGGGGTGGGTGCCATCGTCGTCATCCCGCTGGGTGGTGTGACACTAGCTACCACTGTTTTGGCCACTGGCTTGTTGGTGGGGCAGTGGCAGATCACAAGGAGGCTGGAGAAGCATGCTAAGTACGTGACACTGGCACAGAGTATGCTACGGACTATCGATGAGTCCGTCAGCAAAGCTCTCGAGGATGGACATGTCACCGATGAAGAGTACCACCATATATTGAAGGTTCAAGCCCTGTACCGCATGGGGAAACATAAAGTGCGACAGCAATACTTCAAAGGCTCCAGTGGGCGGGTTGATATGGAGGAGCTAAAAAACGAGATGTTACGGCGAGGTCGCCTCACTCGTCTCTGGAGTCGAGACGACTACAAATAGTGTGCTGGCTGTACGGTAGCTTTAAGAACACCAGTATAGATGGCCTTCCCACTGAACCTCACGACAGGCATCCGGAGCCAACCGCCCCTCCTGGGTACACCTTTGACTGGCCTTAGACGTCTGTTGTCTGATATACCAGAGCTAACACCGTTCTCCATCACAGTGGATGGACGGTCCCAAACCAGCTTCTCCATCAACCCACGACCGCTGACCAACCGCCCCATCACCACCAAGGATGCAAAGCAAGCTCATACTTGGATGGCTGCTCCAAGCCTCTCATACTGGAATCAGCAGCTCAACTTTGCCGTGTGGTGTGCCACAGCAGGATGTGGAGTAAGTTCTACCCTGCTTCACCCCTATTCTGGTACTCCTGAAGCTGTGCTCATCGCCTGCTGTCTCAGATTCCACGTGTACTTCACGGTGTGACGAATCCTCCATGAGCTAGGTGCAAGCCTCCCTGATACAAACGACTTCGACCCACAGCTCAACAGTCATAGCGCCTCAGCGGCCAGCAGACTACAGAGAGAGTTCAGTGCTCACCCAGACTATCGGTGGCATGGCGGTGACAACAGTGGTCTAGGGGTTATGTACGGTGACCCGAGACGTGACTACTCAGGATTCCCCTACTGAACACCCTGATGAGTAGGCCGTCGGAAGACAGAGACATTCTCGTTCGATCCAGACTCCGACCCAGGAGTGCTGGTGAAAAATATGCACATCACTGGCTTGCGGCAGAACCATCCAGATGTGTGGAAGTACTTTGTCCCACACACCACCTCCGGCCTCACACCAGCAGGGATCGTTCAGATCAACCAGTCCCTGGAAGCACTGTGCTCCTGCCTCCTGCATAGATAATGCTGCGTCATTCCATAGATTGTGTCAGCGGAGCAGAGGTCCAGGCCATATTCATCAGTCTCGTTGAGGATATGATCATCGTGGCAGACCCCAGTAGTCTTATTGCTAAGTTCCAGCAGGGGTTGCAGAAGGCCCGTCACAAACTTGACTTTGCTATTTCACCACACCTATAGTTGATTCCACGCAACATGATCGTGAACATCGAGGACCTCCAAATCAGGGGCTATAACAACATGATAGTCGAGGGGAGTTCCCTCGGTGTCCACTTCGGCTTCAACACTGATATCAATGCACCTACGTGTAGTACGGGCATGGCAGCACATACAGTCGTTCCGACCCTGACACTGCAGCCAGTCGACATGACACGCTACCCGTGGCAGCTCTACGAGTGGTGTCAGGGCTAACCATCGTGGCGCTCAGCATCAGCCTACTCTGCCGCTAGCAAATCAGCTATAAGACTATCCTGACTCTCTACAGTAGCAGTGGCGACCACGGTGAGACACTGAACCAGCTTGGCATGCTCTACAGCCCCTATACACGCTGCCAACATGCGCATCCAAGGGCTGGATGGTTCCACAGCACATCCTTTTTCCAGCTTGTAGTATCGCAGAGCCTTATTCAGCTCTGAGTCAGGTGAGGCCATGGCAGTCTGCAACTGCTGGAACACATCTGGCAGATACTCCCGATCCTTGTAGAAACCTTTAGCTCGTAGGAGCTGCTCGGCAATACTCCCGCCCATGATAAGGTATTCGAGGAAGCGGATCTGTCCCTTACCAAATCCTAGATAGAGCTTCACAGCTGTCAGCTCCTCTGTCAGCTCAGCACCGGAGAGCTGAGTGAGCACATCTGGTGTCTTCTTCTTGTAGTCCTTCAACTCCCTCCAGAAGACATCATAGTACTTCTTGCATAGCGTGAGCCCGGACATGTTTAAGATGTCTCAATAGAGAGATGAATATTCCTGAGTACCAATCCGGACACCTGGCAGATGCAGACCTGGAAGATCTTATTAGCTCTCCCGACAGGGGATGCAGACGTTCAACCGCATTGTAAACTCAGTACTTAAACAATGACGTCAATGGTACAGATCATGAAGCAACTGCCTGAGTGCCAGGCGAGTCTTCAGAAGGTGGAAAACCTGCTGCGAACCAAGACACAGAAGTTACTGGCCAAAGCAAAACCTCTGGCAGTCCATATCGCCAGTAATGTGGTAGTGAATGTGGCCGTGGTGAAGATGACAGGTGGAAATGAGGTTCTTCCTGCCGCCAATGTGGCTGTCCTCGCTACAGTGGTGAGTGGGGTGGCCGAGCACTGTTTCAGAATAACTCACGCCCTCCCAAAGATCGCAATCAGTGGTGCCTCCTACACTGCCGCCGCCAAGATCATGGGTGAGCGTGTTACACTAATGGAGGCCGTGGTTCTAGGGCTAGCAACGAGTGCAATGGCTGAGATCATCGTCGCCTCTGAATAGTGAGAGATGGATCAGGAGACCCCTGCTGCATATGAGGCATGGCGTGCCAGAAAGGAGGTGTGTAGCCGATAGTTGAGCATGCGGACTGAGAATTGCCAATGCCCGGGAATCGTGGACCGCCCACAAGGCGTGCCCCTGCAGAGAGGGCCAGTACCCTGAGCACTGCTACCTATTCCCTTGGCCAACTGCGTGGTCCTCCTATGCCCAACTATTTCACTGGTGGTATGACTAGTAGGTTTAAGCCGTCTGTATATAGCACCATGACTCTGTCACTCACAGACATAGAAAGCAAAGAGCTAGGCGATCTTGCTCACTTGGGCGAGGCACGCCTCGGTTCAGAGGACACTGTTGCCCCCTATCTCCATAAAGAGAGACCTCCAGGAGATCTGAGGTACCATCCCAGCCCGAGATCTCATCGGGAACAATGATACGGTAGGACAATCGGCCATTAACAAGGCCAGACTGTATACAAGGGGATGGGCATCAAGGAAAGGGTGACGATGAGTTGATGAGGCTGGAGCCATCAAGGTTATGGCTGAGTCCTTTGTACAGGACCTGGTTAAGGATCTCCTGAAATCGCCGAGCTCATTCCAACAGGACGGAGAGAATCTCAAGATAGGCACCATCGGCCTGAGCAATTTCACTATCGATGACAAAAACAGTGCTGCCGCCAGCCTCCAGCTACCAGAGGTGAAACTGTCAGGGTTCTTTGGTTTGCTGTTTAAGACCACAGGATAGTCGTGGCTTCCCGTGCATGTATCATACAGATACTGGATGTACTAGGCCCTCTATGCTATCTTCTCAGCTGCTGCTGGGATTTCATGCTTGATACCGCCATCGCATCCTCCATATCCGCCAGAGGTGCAGGATTCCCTGCTCTGTAGGCGAAAGAGCTGGTGCAGGAAGTACTGCCGTTTAGTCTCCCAGATATAAACAAGGCTACTGCCGACCAAGTGCTAACCATCCTCCGCACACATGTCTGTACAATTCGACAGTAGGCCGGCCGATGCTGGCCAGGAGGTGCTGATCATTGCCCCATCAGGACACCGGAAAAATATCTTGCTGCGGGCTCTCCTAGCCGAACATCTGCACTCGCAATACATCCTTCTGGTGTCTGACTCCAGCACTGAGGCGGTTGACAGCAATGATCAATGGTACAATGGCCCAATCACCAAGACGCAAAATCTGCAAGCACTGATGGAGAAACTGCTGGCAGCCCGACTGACAGAACCACTTGTTCTAGTTATCGATGACCCTGCAATGAACCAGAAGACAGTCACCTACCTCAGCAACATCACCAGGTGCATCCGGCACACAAAGATAACTGTCTTCATCCTCTTTCAGAAGTACACCCACGAGATCTCAGCGGACATCCGCCACAATGCCCGGTTGCTATGCTTCAGCTCCAAGTGTAGACGTTCCCTGCTCGAGACCATATACGACAGCCTACCCCTCAAGGAGACCAAATAGGACTTTATCCCAGGTGTACACAGGGCAGCTGATCTGTACCGCTTCATCTTCAGCACAAGGAGACAGTTGAGCTGTCACACTTCAGGCCATCTCTGGAAAAGGTGCAGACCATCACCTGCAAGCTGAATCCAGCCAGTAAACTAACCTGCTCTACGTGTCATCACTGACAGATTGTCGTGGCTGCCACAACTTTTTTTTCATTCATCAGAAGGCTTAAGGACCTTCGTTAGAAGCTTGAGGAACTTCGTCAGAAGCTTGAGGAACCTTGTCAGTTTCGTCAGAAGCCTGTCGCTTAAGCTCTTTCCACTGAGGGTCTAGGACTGTCTTCTTCTGGAACGTCTCATGGAAGATCCACTTTTCCATGCGCGACTAGCATCGCGCTTGCGAGTGGATTTGATAAGGTAGTCCTGGTAGTTATCTGGGAATTTCAGAAATGCTGAAAGATTACTGGCCAATCTCCTGCACCCTCTTTCATTGAAGATGTTCTCAGCAGCCTCCTTGCAGCCAACAGTGAGCCCCTCCTTGCGGCGAACAGTGAGCCCCTCCAGAGTACCTTTGCATGACTGCTATCATGGCTCTCCGCTACAGCGGCACTGACCTCCTGCCTGAAGTAGTTATTTGCTCCAGACTGGAGGCTATCCAGCATATCTTGCTTTTCCTGGCTATGGAGGCTAAATACGGCAGCCCACTTCCCGACCGTTAGTAGATCTTTGGGTTCGACCCTCGCCCTTTGTAGAGCTAGGACAACAGGACTGTTGGTTTGGGCCACAGGTAGGTTGAGTGCCCTGCCCTGTGTGCTGTCAAACTTCCAGTAGAGTATCCGAGTCAGGAGTTCCTTTGTACTACAAGCTGGTGCTCATTCCTCTATGGCGGCCAGTATCTCCGCATCAGATGGAGGTGTGACTTTGGCTCGCTCATGGATAATGTTGATGTCACGAAGCAGTCCTCGGACCCTGTCACAGTGGGACAGTGCACACCGTGGCTGTCATGATGATTGTCATGCCAACTTGTCCTGCTACCTATAGACAATCTGCTGGAGAACTTTACCGAACATGGCAGCCATTTAAAACCTCTATATACCCAGACCGTAAACATGCTGCAGTATGTGCAACATCCAGATGGGGCCATTGAACCCGCAACATCGCACGATGAGTACCGAGTCCTAGGTCCGCTGGCTCATGGACCAGCCTTCTATGCGAAGGGAAAGGGGTACTACACTGTGGGGGGAAATGATGGGTTCACGGAATTCGCACTACAGGTAGGTGTCGAGATGCCCGTGGCAGTTCCACTCTTAACCCTCCTCGAGAACACACACGTGAATCCGGCTGCCATGCAGGATAGGCTGTTCCTCCGGGTGTACACTGAGCGGCTCGCAGATGTGATGATGAATGCTCCAAGACTTCATGTCTGGCATGACGAGAATGACCAGGAGCTGAAGCAAACGGGTTCCAAACAGCGGATTGTGCATGGGGAGCGAGAACACCAGCAGGTCCAAGCCACAGCTAACCAACGGGTAGAGCTCACATTGCATCGTGGGTTATCGGACTGTGTCGCTGTTGCAGTCCTGGGTCAGAAGGGAGGATCCATCCAGCAGGTGGATACGCTAGACGACTTCAAGCTTGTGGTTGCTGGGACCAATGTTCTTGGTGAGGTACGCAAGCTGGCCAATTGCCAACTCTACAGACAGAGAACAAAGTCATATGCACTTCTGTGACTAACCAGTGGAAGTGACGACCTCGAGGCGGCACTCGAGGGCCGTCACCACCTCGGGGGCAGAGACATCCCACCTAATCATGGCAACCAGCTCAGCCTCAACATTGGAAACCTCGTAGCTGGGACTCACTCATTAGGTGTGATGGTACTTTACTTTGGCTATGCTAAGGTATGCATGTCGAACACATCAGGTATTCAGCTTGAGCGTGTGTAGAGCACAACTCCTGTCATCACAGCTGCAGCTGCCACCACTACTATAAGCTCTGCTGTCTTCTGACCTGTCGATGCTTCATAGTCGAGGGTTGGCTCAGATATTTTTACAGTCTCGTAGTACTCATCGAGACTCTCATCTGCCTCTTTGATGCTTTGGTTGGCCTGAGTTCGGAGTTGTTGTCGGCGTGCCTCCCTCTAGCTCATATTCTCGAGTGCTTTGCTGTACTCAAACTTCTCCTTAGACAGCTTCTTCATCACCCGGTTATGATGCTCACGCTCGACCTCTGCTGCCTTCTTGTTGACGAAGCTGAGTCCCCAGTTCGCTAAGGCAAACACGCCCGCATTCAAGATTGCAGATGCCATGCTATAGTCTACAGTTTAAAGCTACTATATAGCTGTCCCCCAGCGACGGATCGCCAGAGCAATGTATGAACCAGAGGCTTATGAAGATCCAGTCGAGGATATGCCGAGGACTATACTGAGGACTATGATGAGGAGGATTATGATGCAGACTACGATGTCGGTGGTGAGTATGATGATGTAGAGCTCGAATCCCGCAAGCTAGTACACAGAGCGAAAAGAATCTATCGCACTTACATAAAAGGTTTTATTGGCCCACTGGCAGCAATTGGGGCTCTGATCGCTCTGTTCACAATGAAGGCTGGCGAGACGGTCTGCAAGATCGCCAACAATGCGCTCTATGGTATGGAGAAACTTTCTGAAGCCATACCAGCCATCGCCTCAGGAGTAGGTACATTCTTCGGAGGCACAGGCCCTTAGCTACCGTTCGTTGCCATAGCACTCACGGCCATCTGGGCTGCCGAACATTTAAGCCATGCTATATAAGGATGGCATCTCCTTTCGACCTGGTCAAGTCCCGTAACTTCCGAGGGTTGGTCGATAAACTACCATTCAGTGAGAATTCAGCAGAGATTAGACGCCAGTGTATGGAGGTGTTTAAAGAGGTCTTCAGTGATGGTCGAAAGAATGACGGCCGTCTGTTCGTCTGTTTAGAGTTCACCCAGGCCATGCGTAACAGGACGGGAGTGGACGTCAGTGATGATATCCAGGAGATTATCATCCGTCTTTCTTGAGGAACTCTACTATCAGCCTGGTGGATATTACCATGAGCCCCCTCAACTACTCGAGGCTGCACGTCGCAAGGGCCACAACTTCACATTGGAGACAGTTAGCCAGTGGCTCAGCCACCAGGCGATGTTGCAGATATACAGACCTTGTCCACGGCACATCAGGCATGCCCATTTTGATGAAACTGTCCTGAACAGAGTTCACCAGGCAGATGTTCTATTCCTTCCACACAACTCAGTTGGTCGTAAGACCTACAAGTATGCCCTCACCATCGTCAATGTCGCCAGCAGGTACAACGCTGCAGTACCGCTCACAGACAAGTCAGCTGGCCAGGTGGCCCAGGCATTCCAGGGTGTCTACGAGGCTTTGGAAAATCCCCTCAAGTGGCCGGAATTGTTGCAGGTGGATGAGGGTAAGGAGTTCAGAGGTGAGACTGCAGCCCTCATTCAGAAACACGGTGTGGCAGTTAGGCGAGGCGAGGTAGGTCATCACCGTGCCCAGGCTATCATTGAGCGGTGGAATCGGACACTGGCAGAGAGACTGTTCCCACACCAATATGCCCAGGAAATGGCCGCGCCGAGTGAACGTTCTAGAGTATGGGTGAGAGGGCTGCCTGTTGTGGTGGAGAGATCCAATGCCGAGGTTACTAGGCTAATCGGGAAGAAGCCGGTATAGGCTATCAGACACTCTGCTGTTGCCAGTCACAGCTCTACAGGAGCGAACAAAGGAGACGAGTGCCTGGTTCGGTACCTGTATGAGCCTGGTGAGCTGGAAGGTGGTCAACGGCGTGCAACAGATCCTAACTGGTTGATAGATCTTCACAGGCTTGACAGGTATGTGGAGGCGGAGGGGCGGCCTTCACTGTACTACCTGGCACGCCAGTACGGAGTGCCTACGCAACAATTTGTCGTAGAAGAGCTTCAGCTAGTCCCTGCAGATACAGCTACCACCACCTAGGGTGCTAACATGATACTCGATGGGCTCGGTATGGACACCATCTGGCAACACATGGTGCTTGTCATAGTTAGCTGAGCGTCCGAGTTTTTCCTGCTCATACGTCACCATACCCTGGTTGTGCATGCGTAGGCCTCGGTTTTTAGCTCTGTCCATCGCACCATGTAGGGCGCTGTAGAACCTCTGCCAAGAGACCTCATTCTGTCGCTTTGACATTCCCTTAGCCGAGCACTTACTTGCAGCTGTGCTCTCCACATAGTAGCATTTGGGGCAGAGAGCGATGCCACGAGAGCCTTCGAACTCGAGCTTGAACAGTCCCAGAGTCCGTCCAGACCATTTGTCCCAAGCTAGTCAGTCCCGCTTATGAGCCTGGTACTCTGTTCGCATCTCAGGGCGAATGACGTCGTCGAGGTTGGAGCCTGCTATAGCGATATACGCGGAGTCAGTGTCCATCTGCAGGTAGCTAAAGCTGTCACGAGCTACGTAGCGATCGAGCAAGTCTTAGTAGAACTCCAGCATTCGCAGCTTCGCGAGCTCATAAACGGCTATCCCCACCTGGAAGGGCCTTCGAATAGTGATTCTCGGCTTGCGACTCAGTAGCTCATATGACTCACCGATCTCCTAGAGATCTTCGAAACATGCACTACGCAGGGCCTTGTCTACCACGGGTTCAGCCTTCATGAAGCTGGTGTTGCTATGACGTTCTAGGGCCTCGATGAGCTTCCCGTAGGCGCTGTTGCCGAGGAGTTTGAAGAGATCTGCCAAGAGGGCTTTGCTCTTATCGACATCTCCCGAGCGGCCAGCCTCTGTAACATTCTCCACGAACCACTCGAATGGGCGCTTGGCCTCATAGTCTATGGTGCGGTATACAGCAGTGATCTCCAGGCCATGGGTTATATACCACTTGAGTGCCAGTGCGTACAGCAGCCGCTTCTTGCCAGAGAGGGCACCGGCCAGCTTCTGTGTGGTGGGACGCCTCCTCCATGTTCGCCCTAGATATGCCAGCATCTCAGAAGAGATTACCTCTACCGAGATCTCGCGGTTATAGAAGAGAGGAGGCATTACCTCGAACTTTGCCCACAGAGCCTTGGGGACCTCTATATCCACCGCAGCAAACCCAAACCAGCTGTCTGCTAGGAGAGCCTCCTTAAAGCTAGCTACACCACTAGCACCGGACCAATGGCGCGGTGTCTCCTGACCACATGGCATCTTTTTGACCATCGCTGACAAGTACAGAGCATTTGCGTCGTAGCCGAGTAGACGTTGGCAGACACACTCACTCTGGCGGATTCGAGTCACACCGGCCTCCTGGTATCTGGTGAACATGATGCTGGGACATCCAACAACAGCCCCCTTCAGCATCTCGTAGGCTTCCTTACCAGGTGAATAGAGGTTAACATCCAGCATGTGCTGAGCGGTTCCACGTAGGGGGTACTGTAGTGACACACCTGGGAGAGACACTGCGTCTTAGAGGATGTCTATTTCTCGTTCTGTGTAGAACTCCCGCATCTGCTCTAGAGCTTCGATGAACGGACTGACGTCCAGGTTGTTGTAGTATCGCAGCCAGTCGGCGAATGTCTGCATTCCATGCTCGCTGAATGTCTGGTTACACTGTTCCCACTCTGATCGCGTCAAGAGGTAGCCACCCTTGCGCTTAGATGTCCATGCTGAGTAGACAGAAAGACCTGGATAGTTGAGCTTCTCATGTGTGTCAAACCATTCATATGGGAATCAGCTCTTCTGCTGTGTACACCCGTAAGCTTTGACCCATACCTCGTACAAGACTCCTGGGCCGAGGTAGTTCAGCACATCAAGAAACCGTAGCTCAGGTGTTATGAGGAACATGGTCTGACTAGCCTTCTTGGCGACTTTCACTGCACCTGTACTGTCAGTCAGCTCATCGACAAAGTACTTCTTGATGAGGTTCGGGTCATACCACCCAGAGTTGAACCCAGTACAGGCACTTGGTCACACCACCCGTTGATCAGTCGCTGCTATCGTTTTGGGAGCTTGTCCAGGTCTGTCGGTATGTACTTTGCTCTAACCCTTGTCCGGATTAGATATGCTCGCCATGGGATCACCAGCATGAACTCTCTGATCAGTTCTTCGGGGTCAGGATTGCATATGTGAGTGGGCTCACTCGTGGCGCCATCTAAGGAGCCACCAACTGACACAGAGATAGGTATGTGATCGTGAGAGTCTCCGTAGGATGAGTCTTGATACCATCTAGGAGTGCTTCGAAGTCGTAAACTATGAAGTGTGGGTATGGGACAGTCCGAACTCGTTTAGGGACGCTTGGACAGCATTTTATACAGCTCTCCCACTGTACCACAAGCGTGTATCCAGATGCTCTCAGCTTCTCCTCTCTCAGGACTGTCTTGCGGTATCTTTGTTCGGCATCCTCACCTCGCTGGTGTTGTGGACACCCGTGCCAGTAACAGACATGGAACTGGTAAACGGTGTTGGTGGTCAGATCATAACCATCTACGGGAGCGCCCTCGATCCAATGCTCGCCACCGTGCCCACGCTCTACATGTTGTATGTGTACGCCTCTGTTTCTCGACTCATACTCGATCCAACGAGTAGCCGCTGAACTGGATGGTTGCGGCGGATAGAAGGCTTTCTCATACGCAGACTGTGGCGCCTCAACCTTCTTTCCAGGACACAGGATTGTTGTTTTGCTGCCTGTACAGTGATCAGCCTGGCGTTGAAGATTGCATGCCTGTGTAAACTCCTGCTGACAGTGACTGCAGACTAGTGTATGTGCCAGCTTGGAGGTGTTCTTGATGTAGAAGGCATGGTGGTCCCACACTCTGATGGGCATGGTGTCACGGTAGTGAGCCACTTGCCTGATCAAGTGCCAGGTGCTCTCTTCGGTTGGTTCATACACGCGAATCCCGATCATGGCAAAGAACTCTACCTTGTCCAGTTGATCCAGCGAGGTCTTGCGGACATCAGGTACTGTCACTGTCTTGCCGTAGAACTGTGTGGCAAGCTATCGTGCAGGATCTGTATTTTTATCAGCTCTCGCTCCTCGGTGGACTGCTAGACATCTCCAGAGACACATGTTGTCCCTGTAGGTGTCGAAGGCAGTCATACTATTCTTCTGTTGTAGCCAGTCTGTGAGGGGGCCTGTCCCAAGCAGGGGTTAGCGGTCGATGAGAGCCCTGACCTCAACGTTGATTGATCGAACGAAAGCCCACCTGGTGTTGGGTCGATCGATATTGTCTGTGTCGATGCAGGCTTGCTCTCTTGCTGCCACCCAGCCCTGAGCCGCTCCTATCGTGTTCATCCACGGGCTCCCTGGAGCATTCTTGTGGAAGAGCATCACCCTACCGTCTTCGATGTGACGGATGCGATAGGGATGGGTGTAGCGGCGGTAGAAGGCGCTCTGGACAGTCTGTTGCATCTTTTGCATGATCTGGCCTGTGAGGTCTCCTTCTAGACCTCTGAAGAATGTCCAGCGTACTGACCGGCGTCCTCTATCCTCTGTCTCCCTTTCGCCGAGACGCTGGTCGAGAATGTGTTCCCCTTCCCGCCTCATGCTTTGGGCTAAGGGTTCAGACCTCGGCCCCCTCATCACTCCCTTAGTGATCCTGCGTAGGGGAGGTAAGCGCTCCAGTGGATGGTCCGCCATCTGCCTCGCTACAGTCTTGGCTCGCAAGCTAGCAGTCACCTCCTCGTCCAACTGACGAAGCTTACGGATCCGCTCTTGTGGGGATTCCAAGGATCATCTTTGGTAAGCGCTGGAAACCTTCCCGTCTTTATTGCTAAGGAGAGTCGCTTCTGCCACTCCTCGGCACATGCCTGTCCAATCATCTGGAGCAGGTCGGCTTTCTTGGCCTTAGAGGCTACTCTACGGCCGAATTGCTTTGCAACATCGCGAAGCTGTGCAACAGTAATCATGGTGTATATCACTGTGGATGCCTGTCTCTAAATGGGCGTTCAGACCCTATTATGTGTGGTTGATCACAAGGTGATCAGTGGTGTATATCACTGTGGATGCTTGTCTCTAAATTGGCGCTCATACCCTATTATGTGTGGCTGATCACAAGGCGATCAGTGGTGTATATCACTGTGGATGTTTGTCTCTAAATGGGCGTTCAGACCCTATTATGTGTTGTTGATCACAAGGCGATCAGTGGTGTATATCACTGTGGATGCTTGTCTCTAAATGGACGTTCAGACCCTATTATGTGTGGTTGATCACAAGACGATCAGTGGTGTATATCACTGTGGATGCTTGTCTCTAAATGGGCGTTCAGACCCTAGTATGTGTGGTTGATCACAAGGTGATCAGTGGTGTATATCACTATGGATGCTTGTCTCTAAATGGGCGTTCAGACCCTATTATGTGTGGTTGATCACAAGGCGATCAGTGGTGTATATCACTGTGGATGCTTGTCTCTAAATGTAGGTTCAGACCCTATTATGTGGGGTTGATCACAAGGCGATCAGTGGTGTATATCACTGTGGATGCTTGTCTCTAAATGGGCGTTCAGACCCTATCATGTGTGGTTGATCACATGGCGATCAGTGGTGTATATCACTATCGATGCTTGTCTCTAAATGGGCGTTCAGACCCTATCATGTGTGGTTGATCACAAGGTGATCAGTGGTGTATATCACTGTGGATGCTTGTCTCTAAATTGGCGCTCAGACCCTATTATGTGTGGCTGGTCACAAGGCGATCAGTGGTGTATATCAATGTGGATGTTTGTCTCTAAATGGGCGTTCAGACCCTATTATGTGTTGTTGATCATAAGGCGATCAGTGATGTATATCACTGTGGATGCTTGTCTCTAAATGGACGTTCAGACCCTATTATGTGTGGTTGATCACCAGGCGATCGGTGGTGTATATCACTGTGGATGCTTGTCTCTAAATGGGCGTTCAGACCCTATTATGTGTGGTTGATCACAAGGCGATCAGTGGTGTATATCACTATGGATGCTTGTCTCTAAATGGGCGTTCAGACCCTATCATGTGTGGTTGATCACATGGCGATCAGTGGTGTATATCACTGTGGATGCTTGTCTCTAAATGGACGTTCAGACCCTATCATGTGTGGTTGATCACATGGCGATCAGTGGTGTATATCACTGTGGATGCTTGTCTCTAAATGGCCGTTCAGACCCTATTATGTGTGGTTGCTCACAAGGCGATCAGTGGTGTATATCTGTGTGGATGCTTGTCTCTAAATGGACGTTCAGACCATATTATGTGTGGTAGTAGTAGGGTCTGAATTAAAATGATACTACATCCCTCAACTGGCAGCCGTTCGGCGATCACATGTCTCAACAACCCTATGCCCCAGGGATTGGGAGGGCGGTGGGGGTCACGGATCGCCGAACGGCTGCCAGTTGAGGGAGGTGGTATCATTTTAATTCCGACCCTACTACTACGTCACATGTAGGCTGACGTCACAATAATAACTGGCAGAGAATAATTCGTCATGAAGCTGGAATGTCAAATGTACGATTTTGATGGATTCACTATTTAAGTTTGAAGCTTCTTTGATGTAGCGCCCAGTAAAAATAAGTTTCAAAATTTTCAACAGCTTACCTGTATAATTACCTTGATATTGAGATTCTGGGAGGTAATAGCTCGATCGATCCCAGCACGAGCAAAGCGTGGGCGTAGCTTGGCTAGAAATGGGCAGGGATCCGTCTATTCACCCAAACTAACATAAGGCGTGATAATGCTCGTGTTGGGATCGATCGATCCCTGAACTCCCTGACCTTCAATTTCCAGAAATCTATACACGTAAGCTGTTGAATATTTTGAAAACTAATTTGGACGCTGTTGAACCATTTATCGCGTGATCATGGTGACGTCATCCTACACGTCGCTGAGTATGACGTCACATGACGCCAGATCATCGATGGATACTCTGGACAGGTGAATTCTAGTTTCTGGGAATTGCAATTTTCAAATCGAGTACAATAACATTTCTAAAAATGTAGCCAAGCTTAGCTAGAAATAGGCGGAACACGGTGAGAATATAGATCCTTCCTTTGCGTAAATGATAACATAAATTCAATCTTCCAGACGCACAAACGCACATACGCTAATAGATCAGTTGGCATTTCTGGATTCTATTTTTGAGATAGGCCTATTTGAAACATTGAAAAAAAATAAGTACGTAAACATTAAAATAAACGCTTTGCTACCTGTTGCGAAATACTGCCGTATTCAGCAGCGCGCGTGATCATTACGCGGGCTCTAAGGAAGCAACTGTGAAATTAACGGACGTACTAAATAACTATAACTAGCTCTGAAGTAAATGTAGCCGCATGTATTTCTGGAGCGTCACATTATGCAATGGAGGAATCCAGTTTTGTAATCAACCGGTCATAATCTGCTACGTCATAGATAGGTTGACGTCATAATCAATTACATCGTGAATAACGCGATTTAGTCCGTCATCAACGCTTAATATTCCGTCAAGTTGTACGAACTGTATGTCTCTACAATTTAATAAACATTATTTTGAATGTTTTCAAACTAATTTGACTGGGCGTTATTGTCACCCATTCAAATTATTTTTTAAATATTCAACAGCTTACCTGTATAGTTTTCTGGAAATTGAGATTCTGAGAGTGCAGGGATCTGTTGATTCCAACACGGGTAAAGCGTAGGTGGAGGTTAGCTAGAGATGGGCGTGGCGTAGCTAAAATTGGATTCCCCATTGTTGTTATGTGGGCCTCACTAAGATTGTCTGTCCACATACCATAGTACAATTTCATAAGCTAGATTATGATATATGCAGGTCTGGCTTTACGGCAGGAGCTTCCACCAAATGGACCTTTCCATTTTAGCTATGCCCCGCCCATCTCTAGCTAAGCTCCACCCACACCTCGCTCGTGTTGGGATCTATCGATCGATCTCTGAACTCCCTAACTATCAATTTGTGTCCGTGTCAGACTATTAAGCGTTAACGACGGACAAAATAGAATTATTTATGACGTAGTAATTATACCATCATCCTACACGCCGCTTAGCTGATTATGACGTCATATGACGACAGATTGCTAGACGGATACTCTGGAAAGGTCTATTAGCCTATCTACAAGCAACAGAGGAGGGATCCGATCTGCCACACAAGTATCTGACGTCATAATAAAATACGTCACATGGTACGTAACGTCATAAGTAAAATGACGTAATTCCGTCAGGAAAACGGAAATGTCCGCCACCAACGTGTTTTAATGAATTTACACAAGCGTTTGATACCTATACAGATTGAAATCTGTGTGATGACATACCTGAAAATGCAGGTTATTGGGCAGTTACTGGGACAAGTGGTCCGGCATTGGTCCAATTACAGGACCAGGAACATGGGTGGTCATGGATTGGCTCAAAGACATTGCCTCTAACTTTAGAACACAATAAACATTTCCAGTTATAGTTATACCGCGCCCATCTCTAGCAAAGCTCCACCTCTTTATCCGTGCTGGGATTGATCGATCCCTGAATTCCCTGACTAGCAATTTTCAGAAAACGATACAGGTAAGGTGTTGAATATTTTGACACTAATTTGCCTGGGTGCGGTTGCGTATTTTTATTAATACATCAAAACCTTGAGTGACAGATCGCATCCCTCAATTCTAGTGATGTTTGTTTCAAACATTTTTATTGTAACATATTTACAAACTGGTCGAGTCGGAGGTTAGCCTACTTAGTTATAGCTCTCGATTTTAGGGGTCAACCCACCACAAATTGCAATAAAGATTTTTTTCACTGTATATTTCAGAAAGGTTCATAGATTAACATATTAAAAGTCTAGGAAAATCTAATTAGGGGAAGTTTGTTTAATTTGCATATGTTTAAAATGGTCGCAAAATACAGTTAAAATAAGTACATGCCCTAAAGTCACAATTAGATAATATTTTCTGTGGATTAAAATGCTAAGCGTTATTTTTAGAGCGCAACAAACCTATTTATCTCCATCGTAGCATAAATGGACAAAGGGCCTTTCCAGTTTTTGCTATGTCACGCCCATCCCTAGTTAAGCTCCACTCACGCCTCACCCGTGTTAGGGATCGATTGATCCCTGAACTCCCTGACTATCAATTTCCAGAGAACTATATAGGTAAGCTGTTGAATATTTTGAAACTAATTTAACTAGGCGCTGTTGCTGCCAATGACAGCAACAGCGCCCAGTCAAACTAGTTTCAAAATATTCAACTTCATGTTTATTAAATAGTAAGGACATACAATCCATACAATCTGACGGACTAGTACGCATTTAAGACGGACTAAATCGAGTCAGTCATGACGTAATGATTATGACGCCATCCTACGCATCGCGTAGTTGTCTATGACGTCATATAATGGATATAATAAACTGGAAAGGTCAGTTGCTTCCCTTGAAAACAATCCAATACGGCAGCT
This sequence comes from Chaetoderma sp. LZ-2023a, assembly GCA_034401795.1. NCBI lineage: Eukaryota > Metazoa > Mollusca > Caudofoveata > Chaetodermatida > Chaetodermatidae > Chaetoderma > Chaetoderma sp. LZ-2023a. The sequence goes on from CM067375.1 coordinate 11,826,204, forward strand.
GTAATTGCATTTATATCGGTATTTCTGTTTTTACAAGTAGCATATATTCGACCGATTGCAAAGGAAAATTTATAAATTTTTGTCTCACGGAAACCTATCTTAACTAGATTGTATCCAACTGATAATTTGTCTAAATGAGAACAATTTCAAAATAACATAATAACAAAAATGATGGAACAGATGACTAATTCAAAAGGAAGTCACAATAGAGCGCTGCAATGAGGCAAAGACGAAACTATGATTTCTAGTCTCAAAAAAATCTATATCATAGATATTATCCAGCATTTAATCTGTCAAAGCTATGGACAATGTCCGAATATGAAATTAACAAAATCCTGTCACAGAAGCATACTTCAAAAGGAAGTGAAAGTGACGCACTCTATGCAGTCATCAAACCTGTATATTAGGACCATCTGTTTTTTGGGGGCCATAAGATGACAAATCTTTAACCCTTTAACCCTCGAATTTGTTTATTTTAAATCAATTTTCTCATTGAAAATGTCCATTTGCAGACTAAGAGAAGACTATTTTTTAAAGATTTACCACTGGAATGACTGACTCGGTTATCCAATCATCTTGCTATGGCAGCAACAATGCCAAGTCAAATTATTTTCAAAATATTCAACAGAATGGTTGCTAAATAGTAAAGACATACAATTCGTACTTGACACCTTATTAATCGTTTATGGCTTTAAATAAGTTATTCATGACGTAATTGATTGCGACGTTAACCTACATGTGACGTAATACATTATGACGTCATATACTTGACTGGCCGATTGGATTCATCTATTGTTAAAATATGTCCCTGTCAGTGACAATGAACTAAACCCTGAAGCAGGGCCGAACGCAAGACAGTGCAACAAGTGCATTTGCACACGGCCTCCAAATTTCCATGGCCCCTAAAACCAGAATGACACAAAAATTATTTTTGTGTTAGTTTTAGGGTCCAAGCATAACTTCAAGTTACATGCATAGATGCCACGCCTATAGTACAACTCATAAATCAGTCAACATTTTCCAAAGGAAAACAACTTTGAACACGATATAAGGCAGCAATGTCTTCCAATCCAATTCACCTTTCTAGAGTACCCACCCATCATATGACGTCATAATGAACTGCGTGATGTGTACAATGACATCATAATGAATGACGTCATGAATGACGTCGATAAGCACGTCACGAACGCATAGTTGAAGACGGTCTATGCGTTGTTGTACAAATTGTTTGCTTTTACTATTTAATAAATATTCTGTTGAATATTTTGAAACTAATTTGACTGGGCGCTGGGTGCTGCCATAGGCAGCAACAGCACCCAGTCAAATTAGTCACAAAATATTCAACAGCTTCCCTGTATAGTTTTCAGGAAATTGATAGCTATGGCATTTGGGGATCGATCAATCCCAACACGGCGAGGTGTGGGTGGAGCTTAGCTAGTGATGGGCGGGGCGTAGCCAAAAGGAACGGTCCATTATCTTCAAAATATTCAACATAATCCTTTTTATTTTGTATTTGAATTATGTCAAATTATTTCTGAGCTGTACTGAATAAGACTGATGTGGTCAAATCCCACAGCTCTCTGATCTCAGGGTGGGGGGGGGGGGCATCACCAATACAGTCGAAACTGGACCCTAGCTTTGTCATGATCCTAATGACAATTCACGAGGGCCCCAGGTAAGAATTTTAGAAACTTCTGCGCAAGGCCTCCTGAGTTCAGTCCTGCCCTGAAGCGCTGTTTTGAAGAACATGATATGGAATTAATCAGATCACAAAGTCATGATCTTCGGGGTGGGGGTGGGGTGGGGTGGGGTGGGGTAGGGTGGGGTGGTTTGTAAACCCCATAACTGTAGCATGTAATCAGGGCACTGATTGTGGTAACTTAAAGGTTGCGGTAACCGTATTATTCTGAACTAATCATGATAACCGGATTCAAACGGTAATATCTTTTAAGACGAACATGCCTAAGACAGCAATGGCCTACAATCAAATTAAGACACACCCACCCACCCACCCACCCCCACCCCACCCCCACCCCACCCCCACAATACTCAACAGAACATTTCTTACGTTGTGTTCAAAATTTTACGAACTAACATGTTTCTTTTTATGTTTTGGAAACACGCTAAATAATTTCTGTGGTTGAAGGTTAAATGACATAAGTTTGAATCCCAATGTTGTTCTTTCCTGAGTAGGAGAGAATCTATCCCAACCCGACAACCAAATGACAACAATTAAGAAAAACAGAGAGAATAAAAAACCCAGTTATAATTAACCTTTCCAGAGTACCTACCCATCATATGACGTCATACTCAACTAGTTTACGTGATGTGTACAATGACATCATAATGAATGACGTCATGAATGACGTCGATAAGTACGTCACGAACGCATATTTGAAGACGGTCTATGCGTTGTTGCACAAATTGTATGTCTTTACTATTTAATAAATATTATGTTGGATATTTTGAAACTAATTTGACTGGGCGCTGTTGCTGCCATAGGCAGCAACAGCACCCAGTCAAATTAGTTACAAAATATTCAACAGCTTCCCTCTATAGTTTTCAGTAAATTGATAGTTAGGGCATTTGGGGATCGATCAATCCTAACACGGGCGAGGTGTGGGTGGAGCTTAGCTAGTGATGGGTGAAAGGTCCATTAAGTTGCATTTTTCATTTAATTCTGTTAAAGAAGCTATCGCTGATGGACCTATTAAATTTAATATACGGAATCGTGTCGATAAAACGCTTCCAGTGGGCCAATACCCTCATTTTAACATCAATTCTTATATACACGACAACTTAATATCCAAGAAAACGCAAATTATAAATGCCACAAATGTAAAGAAACGCAGAGAAACCAGAGCATTGTTGGTCGCTTGTCTTGTATAAACCAAAAAATATCATTACGCAAATTATTTGTTTAACGCCCTAATGTAATTTTTACGGCTGCCGTCCTAAAGGCGTGTAGCGCTTTGATGTTCCCGATCGCAAATCGCCTGCCGCTAGTATTTTGGCTGTCGCCAATGAACTGTCCATACATATTTAAGATTTTATGGGTTCTTTCCAATTGGATTGTTTCGTAAATAAAATAATTCCCTAAATTGAGAGACCCCGCTCACACGAGTTTGCATAAAAACAACAAATTATAACAAATATGTGTGACGGGGTCAGAATTTGTGTATTAAAATTAGTATGTAGTAATAATTCACCAGGACCATTATATTACAACAAAAATATTGAAAATTTTCCAAATTTATTTATATCTCGAAGTAGTGTTGTTCCGATTAATCGATTTGATCGATGATTGATTGGTTTGCATGTTCAACCAACCGATCGATCATGATTTCAGAAATCGATTTTGGTTGTTTATAAATTGACTTTATTAATATATTTTAACTGGTCAAGCTGGAAAACGAATGCTTTTTAGAAAAGAATTTGAATTTAATTGTTACAACTATATAGTATTACTCCTTTAAGTTAGTCTAAGACATTAATTCTTTCAGCACTGAAATAGTATGTTAATTTCAAAGCAACCATAGCAATAACATGTTGGATATTTTGAAATTTATTTGACTGGAAGCTGTTGCTGCCTAAGGCAGCAACAGCTTCCAGTCAAATTAGTTTCAAAATATTCAACAGATTACTTCTTAAATTATTAAGATTCTGTCATACAATGTACCTGCGACTTGGGTTTGAAAGGGGTAGGCCTAATTATCCTTGAGCATGCTATAATTACTGCATTCAAAATGGGTAAAAAATGAGAAAATGTTATGATCGATCATTAACTGATCATCGGTTGGTATGTAAAACCAATCATCGATCACAAAAATAGTACCAATTCCCAACACTATCTCGAAGGTAATGTCTCTTTAACTGTAACAGTATCAGTAGCACCACGACAGATAAAAGTATTAGAGGCCCCAAGAAGAACGCGGAAAGCTTAGATGACGAATACTAAGCTAATGGTTCACGGATGAGTCATACCTAACGTTGGTGCATGAGGTACGCTTCACCTAAACAGTCATAAGTACGTCTCGCTCGACCGTCCTAATCAGCATTATACTAAAAATTTCGTATATTGAGGTGCTTATTCACACCAGAATGCTTGAAAATAAAATTGTTAAAATGTATATTTTTATAGGTTTAAATTGTGTGTCTATGTGTATGTAACGAAACGAAATAAATCGTATCATATGATGATTTCATTACGTATAAATTAATATAATTTTTTAAGTTGCGAAATTGAAATAGAGGCACGAGCCTCTATTTCAATTTCGCAACTTAAAAAATTATATTAATTTATACGTAATGAAATAATCATATGCCAAGATGTGTTTCGTGTCATTACATATAGGCTCACAGTTTAAGCTTCTAAAAGTATGCAATACAAACAATTTTTTCCCCAGTAATTTTGCCGGGAATATGCGCCTTTAATATAGACTTCGAATCTATTCGCGTAATGAGCTATGGCAGTAAATATGCTAGATCTCACCTACGTATACCCGCTGTGTAATACAAAGTACAAATTGTTCGATCTACAAAGTCAACATAATTCTGACAGACAAGCAATGACGTCGTATTTTGCCAAAAGATGCTCGTCGAATACACGATTCTTGCCACGATTTATCACGCGGTTTGCGCGAATATCACGTCATTAATTACCGTCATTCACCCGTAATTAGACTCACACGTTGTTGATATGCGAAACATGTCTGAGGGCGACAAGGGGAAGAGTTTGTGAGCAAGGGTATGAGTTATTATTGCTTATGATGTTGTACAACCAAATGTTTCATAATGTAAGCCGTCTACGCCCTATAAAGATGGATACTAAAGACAAGATGTTGACTAATGCAAATTGTTTAATATGGTACAGTGGCGGATCCAGGGGGTAGGGGCACTCGGTGGTACGTGTTCACCTCACCCCCCCCCCCCCCCCCCGGCAGCGCTGTCAATTTATTTTTTCTTAACTGCAGGTGGCGGAACGAGCACATTTTCAAGAGTAACTCCCTTGAAATTGTGGGTGCCACTCCCACACACACTCCCCCCCCCACACCCCACCACCACCGCCCAATGACCTCCTGTAGTATGTAGTTTGTGAGCATCAACTGATGGAGGTTTCCTTAAGACGAATGTTCTTGCGACCACTCGTATTAAGGAACCAGCCATCATTTGACGTACACAAGCGAATGTCTGCTATATAAGATCTGCCTGTATCTGACATATTACTATATGTATTCTTCGTTCAGAGTGCAGTTAGGTTAAACCTGCTCTCACGACCGATCCACCTGGCTTTTGTCTAGCGAGGATCTGCGTCACGTTCGATTTGGATCTAGTCATGTATAGCTTACTGGCTGAATATGTTTCTTGAATCGATCTTGAACCGATGTACGGACATCCTCGTAAGGTTTTTATCATTAACAAATAGTCCCCTATAATAGGAATATACTTTACTCTGTCTGAAAAAAGTGTCGAACATAAACAAGGAAAGGTTCATCAACATTGATTAACTTGCTAAATCGTAGTGACGTACCATCCATCTTTTTGATCTGAAACAAGTGAATTCAGACGAGTTCTATCAGGGGCCAATGAAAGGATCTGATATATCACTCAAGTTGGCTATATTACGTCATATGTTAGCTGTTGTCAAAATTACCTTTAATCCAAAATTCGTTATATTTTAAATTGATAATTTATTAAACGTTGTGTTGGATATTTCGAAAGGAGTTTTACTGGAGACTGTTGTGGCAGCAACAGCTCGCAGGCAAATTAGTTTCAAAACATTCAACAGCTTACATGTATAATTCGTTTGAAATGTATATTCTGAGAATCTAGTTTCATAGTTTCAAATCAATTCCAACGTGCGTAGAAAGTAGGCGGAGCTTAGTTAGAGATGGGCGTGCTATAGCTATAGATATATACCTCCATGGAAGTTAGGTAATGGTGGGATGAGAATATGATATAGCTTAGTTTCCGAACGTTACCCCATTGATCAATGGTGTTGGAGCAATATCGAAAATGACATCAGCGCGTCCGTTGGTCAACGGCACAGAATACCAATCATTAAATTCTATACCTGGTGGCCCGTTGGTCAGCGGTGTAGATACTAATATCGAATTTGATATCCGCGTGCCAGTTGGTCAATGGCGCAGAGGTCAATATCGAATTCGATATCGGCGCACTCGTTAGTCTATGGGGCAGGGAGCAAATATCTAGTGTTATATTTGTACCGGTGTGAAACAGTATGATGTTACACAAATTTCTGACTTTCTATTTTTTTTTTAAACATATTTTATTGCCATTCAGAACAATGAGATTGAGTCGCAAGTCACAATTGTAGACTTAGATACGACTCTTTCCCTAAAATAAATTACATAGGCGGAATGTAGCTAGAGAACATTTATGCAATAGGTTGGAATGCAATATTTGCATATATACGTTAGAACGGTTGACCATCTAACACTTTTTTTTCAAAGAAAAATGTCAATCTGCAGACCAAGAGAAGAACCTCTCTCTCTCTGAAAATTTACCACTGGAATGCCTGGCTCAGTTATCGAGCCAGTCAATCCAGTTGTAACCTCACAAAAACGACCCTCTCCCAGTCTGCAAATTGTCACATCTCAAGGGCACTCCAGAAGCATTTGTGGCTGATCTGTGTGTTAAAGGGTTAAAAGTTTGAATATTTCAGCGATTGCACTGTCTCTGTTACAAAAACATTAGTTCAGTACAGTAACATCTCCACGCACCTTTCCAGTTTATCCATCCATCAAATTCAAATTTGACTTTCTATATGAAGTTGTGTCGGCTCATTATTTGATATACCTAGAACCATGGATCCGGTATAATTTTACATGTAGCGCCTTGTGGATATTCACAATCTGAATAAACAAAAAAAATCACGATTTTTATTTTTTCACGATTTTTCAATAATTTTAATTTCATATCGCAGAAAATCACGATATTATATCACGATACGATATATCGAAATATCAAAAAATCGTACAACTCCTTGTGCCAGTTGATTACAGAGGTTTTTTTTACAAAAATGTAACCTTACAGAAGTAAAGTGTATGAAAATATCATGTTTTGTTTATTGTGTCAGTCCATAGCTTCCATCCATTTCACTTCTATTTGATATACTGACGTGAATAAAAGTGAACCGGACTATTAACCGTTTAACTCTCAAATTTATTTAGGAAAATCTTTACTTTCTCATAGAAAATGTCCATTTGCAGACCGAGAGAAGACGATTTTTGAAAGTTTACCACTGGAATGACTGGCTCGATAATCTAGTCATTCCAGTGGTAAATTTTCAAAAATAGTCTTCTCTTGGTCTGTAAATGGACATTTCTCAAGACAATTGTAGAAGCCGTTTTTGGCCGATATGAGTGGTAAATGGTTAATAAGACTCAGCACAATCAGGCAATCTGAATTTTTTGGAACATTGTACTGTTTCATATAGGCGCAAATATAGCAATTTATATTGGTCCCCCCTGGGCCGACGCAAATTTGATATTGGCACGTTACATTTACAATCGAGAGTCAATCCGGAGTAATGTCATACTAGAGTACTTTCTCCCGACGGCAGAGGGTTAATCCTCCGTGACGTCGTAACTCCAGACAGACGTACGGGCCGATGGTGTTACGAGAATGACTAGAGTATGGCGTAACTACAGATTATCTCTCTAGTATGAACATGGCCTTAGATTCCACCACAACCCCGCCACCCCCCCCCCCCAACCCCGCCACAACCCAGCAAGCACCCCACCCACCACCCTACCACAACCCGCAGTAAATGGAAGGAGAAAGTATATAACTGTTTTAAGCCAAATTGGGAACGGGAAGACTATCTTATAAAGCTAAATGATCGCAACAGAATTTTATTTACAAGGTTTAGGAATTAGGACAAGTAATCATCGACTTCCGATAGAAAAGGGACGATGGGAAAGAATCGCCAGAAAAGAAAGAATGTGTCCTCTTTGCAATCATAACGAAATGGGAGACGAATTCCATTACCTAATTATCTGCGAGTTTTTTTTAAAGATAAACGACTAGAAATCCTACCTAAATAGGCCTATTACTGTAATAGACCAAACTTCTTTACATTTTTTTAAAACTATTCTCAACCAAGAACAAATATCTGTTGATAAAACTATGCCACATGATTGGCATAATTAATAAACAGTTCCAACGTTGAGGAACCCTATACATAGTACCGACACCATTTCACGCATACAAATAAGTACACAAATGCAAGAGAACACAAATCAAGACGATGACGACGACGACGACGACGACGACGGCGACGACGACGACGTGGCTTGTTAAATATAATCATTAGCCATTTTAATGTCTAAATGTGTCGTCAAAAAGCAAAATCTGTGTACATCGAGTGTCAGTTTACGGACCGGCCGGGACTATTGCTGAGAAATCTACCACTGGAATGTCTGGCTCGGACATGGAGCCAGTCATTTAGGTGACGGATTTTTGGCGATCGTCTCTCCTGACCAACAAATGGACACTCCTCGATACCACTGCAGATGTCGGTTACGACCGGCCTCGTCATAAAAAGGTTAATTAGTGTCAATGTCAATGCGGATGAATGTGGTGATACTCCTAATATAGATGGCAATAATGCAATTGATGACTTATGACCAAGATGATGTTAACTATCATAATATCTAGCCGCCATAACGTGTAAATCCTGCAAAATCATTGTTCCCCATATGTCACTTTGTGATATGGGTGTAAATAAACTGAAACTGAAACTGAAATGCAACATATTTATCAAGTATTCTGTGCGCAATGATGATATGTGAGATCTTGTCATCAACTCACAGCGTGTATATGTGTATTCAGCGAATCCAGTTTTAGGTATGCTCAGCCCATCTCTAGCTAAGCTCCACCCACGTTTTTCTCGCGTTGAGATCGATCGATCCCTGAACTCCCTGTCTATGAATTTTCAGAAAACTATACACGGCTCATTCAAATTAGTTTCAAAATATTCACCAGAATGTGTATTAAATAGTAAAGGCATGCACTTCGTACAGCTTGACGGACTATTAAGTGTTTGTGACGGACTAAATTACGTCATTCATGGCGTAATTAATGGACCGTTCCAGTTTTAGCAATGCCCCGCTCATCTCTATTGAAGCTCCACCCACCTCTCTCGTATTGGGATCGATCGATCTCTGAACGCATTGACTATCAACTTCCAGAAAATTTTACAGGTAGGCTTTTGAATATTTTGAACCTAATTTGACTGGGTGCTTTTGCTGCATATGGCAGCAACAGCGACCAGTTAAATTAGTTTCACCATATTCAACAGCATGTTTCTTAAACAGCAAACACATACAATTCGACTATTAAACGTTAAAGACGGGATTAATCGAATCATTCACAACCTTATGATTATGACGTCAGCATGCACATGGCGTAGTTGATTATGACGCCATATGATTGAGTGAAGAAATGGATTCATGAATTAGAGAGCAAAACACGTATCACTTTTACGAAGAAAGCGACGGCGACGGCGTCAACTTATTATTTTTTATTAAATTATCACCTCTTGTCCTATATTTCACGATTGCATTATACGTTTTGTGGATTTGGATGAGCTGGTCTGATCAACCAACTCTGATGCATTCATTTATGGCCCGATATAATTTACCCTTGTCGACCAGAATCTCGAGGCGAATAGCACCTTGTCTGATAAGGTGTAGCTGCATCTCTTAGGAAACAACATCGGTCTGTCCATGCTTGTATGATGAGGTAATTATGTATATTTATGATTGAGGCAAGTACGGCAATAATATATTTTATAGTCGAGTAGGCGTACTTGGCAACGGGATGACAAAAGTCGCATTACGTAAATGGATGATAAGAGAGCTAATAATAGTTTGTGCATGTAGGCTATATTCAGATATGCATACAAGTCGATACGAAATTAGAGATGATGTAACATAGAGAGGTGAGCAGGGCGCACAGTTTTCCGCCATAAATAATGTCTATTGACGTCATACATCAATATTGAATGATAGCAACAGTTAATGGCAACGCTCATGGACGTCATATACCACGGATTGATAGAACGCTGTTGGTTTGATAATTAGCGTGTACAGTTAGTATTAGAATGAATAAGAATAGGTTATGAATCTGTGGTAGCAATAAGCAGATAGTATTATAATGTAGGAATGGGCAGAAGATAGACTTTGGAACTAGCCAGTTACTATAGTAACGGAATTCCCCTGCATGAATAAGTGATCTGAATTAGATTATGATAAACACTCAAGATATAATTACATACGGTCACTAGGTACCGGGTACAGAGCTGTAGACTTTGCGTGGAATGGCTATGGAAATATCATACAATTCGTCAATGAGAGATTTTAATCATGAATATATCGACGGCTTAGTTTCGTACGAAACCGGGCAAAGTATATTTGCGTAGAGTAGAAGGTAGAAAATACATACAGTTCATAGATCAGGATTATTAGACGTGTAATTTAATGATCACCAAGCTTCTTAAGAAACTAGATTAGTTAGAGACGTCACACGACACCCTTTCCGTAGATTATGGTCGAGCCCGATCTATTAATATCTCTGATGAAACCTCAACGGCTTTAGGCCTGAGTTTCCCGCCAAACCACAAATGTGATCGGCGACAGGCTTGTTCAAGCAAAAATTAGGGGTGTACATGTTCTCTACTAGTGTCACGTACTGACGCGCAGGGCAGTACGCACCTGTAACAAGGGGAACGAATCAGATAGGTGATAGGTGTACGTGAATTGTGACGTAATTAACTAGATGAAAGTATGGATGGGAGACAACGTATATAAACTTCTGCAGAGCAGTAATTTCATGATTGTACCACCGTTCATCCTTTCATCCGAGAGTAGAAGTTTGAAGTAGATCGTGTTAGTAAGTTGAATAGATTGTTGGCTTGGATTGTTTGAATAGAATAGCGTAGAAATTATCTGCACATTTTGTATAAAGTTTTATTTGATGGCGATTTTGCCTTGAAATGCATATATATAGTTAATCGTTGATTATTTTAGTTGTCGTCAAAGGAGAGCTACACACTCCCATTCCTGGATGAGTCAGATAGGCTGTGCAGGCCCGGATAGTCAATATAAATATTCTTCAGTGTCACAGCTCGAAAAGGGCGAGTCGACTATAATCTTCGTTTCACCATTAGAGGCAAGCGCAGTCGCAGCTACACAACCAGCTTACCTCTAGTAGCGGCCAACCGATTTAGCATCGTAACGGATAACGTTTTGGCGGGAATCGACTACAGATCAATTTAGCGCCAGAATAGATTATATTTTGGCTGGAATCAATATAGAGTGAAAAGGCGACTGACCGACCGACGTCAGACAGTCCCAGAAATATACAGTTTGTAACCAAACGAAAATGGGGGATTATGTAAACCAACAAAAAGGTAGAGACATACTGGCAGGGGTATCACTAAGTCAAAGGTCAAGGTCATTTCACCAGTGATTTGACTAAGTCAAAGTATAAGGTGATTTCCCCAGGGATGTCACTAAGACAAAGGCCACGGTGATTTCACCTATTAACGCTCTTCATTTCAGTGTTTTCGTTATATCTCAAGATTGCTGTATCCAAAGGAGGAATCCAGTTTAACTATGCCCCGCCCACGCTTCGGCCGTGTTGGAATCGAGTGATTCTTGAACCCCTTGACTATCAATTTCCTGAAAACTATACGCTGTTCAATATATTGACACTAATTTGACTGGGTGTTGCTGCTGCCTATGGTAGTCAAGTTAAATTACTTTCAAAATATTCAACAGCATGGTTAGTAAATAGTAAAGCCCATACAATTCGTACAACGGCGCTTAGTTACTTAGCTACGCCATTCTTGACGTAATTGAGTATGACGTCAGCGTATATGTCACGTAGTTGATTATGACGTTATCTGATTGACTGAGAAACGTGAATCCTCCATTGGTACCACATTTTTACACATGTTATATGATGTCACTATCTGCTGAAATAGATGGCCCACATCATTCGTATCTTGCGAGATCTCCTTCGATACGAGATCGAGAAAAGCATTGTATTCTCGAAGAAGCCACGCCTCTATTTTTAGACTGGGACTACACATGGCAATGTCATGTGTACACTACAGCTCAAACATAAATTAAGACGTTCCAAAGCAAAATGAAACGTACTAAAGAATATTTTGGATGTCATTTACAATGCCCCCGCCCCTCCCACGCCTCTATCCCCCACCTCAACCTCTCCACCCCCACCCACCACTCCCACCCCACCCCACCCACCCATCCCAACCCTATTGAAAATATTCAACGGACGACATCTTACATCGTGTTCAAAATTATACAAACTAACTTGTGTTGGAAATAATTTTATCTTATTTCTGAGCAGTAATGTAATCAATGTATTCAATCAAAACTGGCATCGTTTCGTTGTGACGTACATCTGATTGTGACGTCGGTTGCAGATGGGTAATGAATGTATAATGTTTGATTGACAGCTCGACTCCGTAAAAAATGTGACTCCGTAAAAAATGTTTGGAGTTAGCAAACCGTGGTTCATAATGAACCTTTCCAAGTTTATCCATCCAGCATATGACGTCATTTTCAACTACGTGGCGTGTATGATGACGTCATAATCGTGAAGTCATGAATGATTCGACATAGTCCGTCTTTAGCGCTTGATAGTCTGACACGTTGTATGAATTGTATGTCTTTGACCTTCAGTAAATAGTCTGTTGAATATTTTGCAACTAATTTGACTGGCCGCTGTCGCTGCCATAGGCAGCAACAGCGCCCAGTCAAATTAGTTGCAACATCTTTAACAGTTTCCCTGTATTGTTTTCTGGAAATTAATAGTCAGGGAGTTCAGGGAAGGGTCGATCCCAACACGAGCGAGGTGTGGGTTGAGCTTAGCTGGTTATGGGCGGGGCATAGATAAATCTGGAAAGTTCCATGATAACGAAAATGATAACGGTAAAAATTATGCTAACAATGTAAATAATGATGTCAGTGAAGAAGTCGAATGAAAAGGATGTTTCTAACTGTGAAATTAAAGATGACGTAAATAATTATGCTGACGAAGGCAATAGTGATATAAATAATCAAATTTATGCCGTGAATATATATACATATGAAACTGGTGCTAAAAGGGAAAATGAAAAAAATGGAAATATCGATGTTAATGATAATGAAAGCACAGACGATGCTGACAATTATATACATACTTATGCTCATGATGGCAAGACTGCTATAAATAATGAAATTGATGCCAGTATCGTAAATCGCGAGACTATGGGTACTTATGCTTATGCCGACGACGAAACTCAACAAAACGGGACTGTACCAAACAATAAATGACAACGATAACGACATTCACAGCCGCAACGACGACAGCGGAAATGACACTACTGCCTCCGCCGGCACCACCGCCAAAACAACAATATCAACAACAACAACAACAACAACAACAATATCAACAACAACAACAACAACAACAATGACAACAATAAGACTACCGCCACCACACACACACCCCACACCGCTGCCACCCCTGCCGCCACCACCACCAATACGGCCGACGACCACAACCACGACGAGAACAGCAGCAGCAGCAGCAACAACAACAACAACAACAACAACAACAACAACAACAACGAAATCAATGTTGGGTTCCTTAACGTGCGTGGTCTGAATAATAAACTAAAACACCCAGAAATGCAGGAGTTTATAAGCAGGTTTGATATCTTAGGAAAAGCTGAAACTAACTTAGATGAATTTGATGCTGTGAAAATAGATAACTATACAGCTATCCTAAAATGTCGAACAGAAGTGCGACGTAAGTCAGGAGGGATTGCCATATTAATTTTAAATAAGCTATCCAAACATCCTCAAGAACTAGATACAGAGAGCGACTATGTACTATGGATCTCGGTATCTCAAATATGTACTAAACTAAATGATGAAATAATAATTGGCTGTATCTATATTCCACCAGAAACTTCAGCGTATTCATCTTTAGATGCATTTGAAGAATTAGAGCATGATATCATCAAGTTTTCCACAAGATCAAAGTTGCTCCTACTAATAGGTGACATAGACGCAAAAACTGGTCAACTAGATGATTTTCTAAGCAGCGACGAAGCTTTCCTCCGATTTGTAAACATTGGCACCTGCGATATAGTAACTAGCCCGCAAGCTGAGGTCCCAAAACGCATATCACAAGATAGAAATCGGCGGATAACTATGGCGACAGGCTACTTGACCTATGTAAATATTATAACCTTTATATACTCAACGGCAGAGCAGGTACTGACACAAACATAGGCAAAGTAACGACAAGAAAAAATAGTACTATAGACAACGGGTTATCCACATCCGAGCTCCTCAATCACATATCCAAATTTGAGGTCCATGATTACTGTCCTATCATATCCGATAAACATTGTGCATTGCAGCTGTCGCTATCGCTCATAAATACTCCAGCAATAGAACAAATTAATAATGATATTAGCAAGGAAAATTTAACATCGCGAAAATGGAAAGAAATGCATTTACAGAGAGAATACTAAATCATCAAATGCTGGCTGATGTAAATAGACAGATCAATAATATTGTAAATGGTAACTGCAATGCCCAAAACATTAATAAAGTAACAATGGGCATCTCTAAAATGTTTGAAGAATCAGCTGTGGAAACATTCGGTAAAGTAAGGACTGTCCTAGCAACACCTGAAACCAAAACGTGTCGCCCATGGTTCACTGATGATTGCAAGACTGCCCGTGGGGAATAGCATAGGACTAGACAGGACTACAGACTCGGAAAAGGAGAAATAAATCACCAGTACATGATAGACGCTAGCAAGAATTATACAAATATAATGACAGTCGATTGCCCGATATAAATATAAGCACCATAAGGAAATCAGAGCAATAAGTAGCAGTAAGCCAAAAGACTATTGGAACCTGATAAAACGAAAAGTGTGTGGCGCGATGGTCTCTGGTTCAAACTCAGGAAACATAACATTACAGGTATAATCGTTAATGTTATTAAAAGCATGTACAATAACATAAAAGTCGGCAGTTAAATTCAATAATGCGCAATTACAACCATTTACCTGTATAAGAAGAGTCCGACAGGGAGAGAAACTTTCACCTATATTATTCGCAATTTACCTTAATGATCTAGAGCACCCTTCAGAGATCCTTCAGAACCGACAATGTAAGCAGATTGAACTGCGAAATTAGGAAGAAGATTTAAACATCTTACTAACTTTATTAGTCCTGCTGTATGCTGATGACACGACTATGTTAGTAAACAACACACGTGATTTACAGGAAAACCTAAACGCTTTTGACGAATACTGCAATATATGGAAACTTACGATTAACATAGACAAAACAAAAGTCTTGGTTTTTGGCAGCACATTAAATTTCTATTTAAAGACGAAAGAGCTAGAAATAGTGGATAGCTACAAATATCTCGGGATACACTTTTCTTATTCTTCTTCTTTTCGTTCGCTGATCATACCGCCAGTCCTGTAAGTGACTATCGACATGATCATAAGTGTTTTAACTTTTTAACTTTTCTTATAATAGTCGTCTCCTCCTAGCTGCCAAGAACATATCAGAACAAGCTCACAAAGCCACGTTTTGCAATGTCGCGCCAGAGTATTGGACTTACCAATTGACTGCTACGTTAAATTGTACCATCAAATGATCGAGCCGATTCTATTATATGGGGCTGAAGTCATAGGAATAGAAAATTGCAGCTTACTAGAGAAAGTAAATCTAGACTTTCTACGATATGTTCTAAAAGTTAAAAAGAGTACACCGAAGTATATGCTATATGGCGAGCTCTGAGAAATTCCAATTCAAATAGTTATAAGAAAACGCATGATAACATATTGGCTTAAGCTTATTTCAGGAAAACAAACACAACTGGCATTCAGATTATACACCCATATTCTATTAGATCATCGAAACAACGGCACGCAGTACAAGTGATTAAACTCCATAAAACAATATTAGACACAACAGGACAGTCAGCTCTGGACAAATCAAGTAATAAATAACTTTAATGAAATAAAAATAAGAATAACGAAAATCCTTGAAGACCAATATATCCAAAGAGGGCAAACACAGATGAGCGACTCCTGGAAGGGGAAAGTATATAACTCTTTTAAGCCAAATTGGGAACGGGAAGACTATCTTATAAACCAACATGATCGCAACAGAAGTTTATTTACAAGGTTTAGGACAAGTAATCATCGACTTCCGATAGAAAAGGGACGATGGGAAAGAATCGCCTGAGAAGAAAAAATGTGTCCTCTTTGCAATCATAACGAAATGGGAGACGAATTCCATTACATATTTATTTGCAAATTGTTAAAAGATAAACGACTAGAAATCCTACCTAAATATTACTGTAATAGCCCAAACTTCTTTAAAATTTTTAAACTATTCTCAACCAAGAACAAAAATCTGCTAATAAAACTATAGCACATTATTGGCATAATTAATAAACAGTTCCAACGTTGACGAACCCTATACATAGTACAGACACCATATCACGCATACAAATAAGTACACAAATGCAAGAGAACACAAATCAAGACGACGACGACGACGGCAACGACGGCGGCGACGACGGCGGCGACGACAACGACGACGACGTGGCTTGTTAAATATAATCATTAGCCTTTTTAATGTCTAAATTTGTGGTCAAAAAAAGCAAAATCTGTGGACATTGAGTGTCCGTTTATGGACCGGCGGGGACTATTGCTGAGAAATCTTCCACTGGAATGTCTGGCTTGGACATGGGGCAGTCATTTAAGTGATAGATTTTTGGCGATCGTCTTCTCCTGACCCACAAATGGACACTCCTCGATACCACTGCAGACGTCGATTACGATCGGCCTCGCCATAAAAGGGTTAATTAGTGGCAATGTCAATGCGAATGAATGTGATGATACTGCTAATATAGATGGCAATAATGCAATTGATGAATTATGACCAAGATGATGTTAACTCTGTAAAATCATTGTTTCGCATGTCACTTTGTGATCTGGGTGTAAATAAACTGAAACTGAAACTGAACATTACCGGCAGATCATAAATTCTAATTAGGAATTATAAACTACTTATAGGGGAACCCATTTTTCAAGTTTCTCGTTAATGATTCGTTTTGCGAATTGATGCAATGGATTTAGACACGCTTAGATAGTTAGCTAAGATAGATTATACAAGCCTCAATGCTAAGCATTGCCAATTCTAGGTGCATATGTACCTAGAAGTGTAGATGATAACACTGGTTACTGCGCCGATACCGGGCCAATACTGGATCAATATGGCCCGGTATTGGTACAGTACCGGCCAAATAACCGGCAGCTAGGTATACACGTGTATTTGGTGGAAATGAGAGATGATGTGTGTAGGAAATGAGGGCGCTACAAAACTTGGAAATTTACATATGAGGGGTATACGCTTTCAAAGGAACAAGAACGCGATGGCTCGTAAACACAAAGGGTTAAATAAAGCGCTAAAATTAACCCTTTAGCGCCAAAAAAGACAGACATTTTATGATGTAAGGACTTATCTTTTGAATATATTGAAACTAACTGATTAATTCAGTTTCTCAATCAATCGTATGACGTCATAATCAACTACGTAGCATGTAAGCTGATCGTATAATCAATTACGCCATTTACGCCGAGATATATTCCGTCATAAACGTGTAATAGTCCCGTCCGTGTACGACTTGTATGTCTTTATTAGTTAATAAACATTCTGTTGAATATTTTCAAACTATTTTGACTAGCCGATAGCAGCAACAGCACCCACGCAGTCAAATTAGTTTCAAAGTAGGCCTCTTCAACAGCTTGCCTGCATAGTTTTCAGGAAATTGAGATTTAAAGAATGCAGGGATAGGTTGAGCCCAACACAGGTAAAGCATGGCCGGAGCTTAGCTAGAGATGGGCGGGGCATAGCTAAAACCTGACTGCTGTTGCTGCCTATGCCTTATCATTTCTGGTATATTTGTCTTGCAATGGACCTTTCCAGTTTTAGTTATGCCCCGCCCATCTGTAGCTAAGCTCCACCCACACCTCGCTCGTGCTGGGATCGATCTCTGAACTCCCAGGCTATCAATTTCCAGAAAACTATACAGGTAATTAAGCTGTTTAATAGTTTGAAACTCATTTGACTGGGTGTTTTGCTGCCTATTGAAAATATTCAACAGCATGTTTATTAAGTAGTAAAGATATACAATTCATGCGTGCGTGCGTGCGTGCGTGCGTGCGTGCGAGCGAGCGAGCGAGCGAGCGAGCGTGCGTGCGTGCGTGCGTGCGTGCGTGCGTGCGTGCGTGCGTGCGTGCGTGCGTGCGTGCGTGCGTGTATGCGCAGCCCATTTAAAGATTTGGGTGGAGAACGATAAGGTCAAACGAGACAACTGATTTATGTGTAACGGGTTCATGCTCGGTCTTAGCTAAGTGAAACATATGAGATGGTGCACGTGGAAGTATTCTGGTCTTTAAGAACATCTTCATAATTTACCTTTCCAGAGTACCCACCCATCATATGACGTCATAATGAACTGCGTGGTGTGTACAATGACATCATAATGAATGACGTCATGAATGACGTCGATAAGCACGTCACGAACGCATATTTGATGACGGTCTATGCGTTGTTGTACATATTGTTTGCTTTTACTATTTAATAAATATTCTGTTGAATATTTTGAAACTAATTTGATTGGGCGCTGTTGCTGCCATAGGCAGTAACAGCACCCAGTCAAATTAGTTACAAAATATTCAACAGCTTCCCTGTATAGTTTTCAGGAAATTGATAGCTAGGGCATTTGGGGATCGATCAATCCCAACACGGCGAGGTGTGGGTGGATCTTAGCTAGTGATGGGCGGGGAATAGCTAAAATGGAAGGTCCATTGGATTCCCACTGGTAACAGGGGGTATGAATGTCACAACCACCACCCCCACTCCGAAATATTACTTTCGTGTATATGCAGCCGTTATACTATATACGATATCCAACGATATCCAACAATTAGTATTTATATGATAAATGATAATCGAATGAAAATTGCTCGTAATTTGAAATGTGTTTACTGAAAGCCGAAGTTGTATTAAACTGTATGGCTGCTGGCAGCCTCCAGACAATGAGATCAATGGGCAATAACTCTGGACATGCTGTATATTTTGAAAACAATTTGACTGAAAGTTGTTGGTGGCTTACCAACAGCTTTCAGTCAAATTGTTTTCAAAAATAGTCAGCATATCCAGAGTTAAGCCCCAGGGGAATTGTAGTTTTTTCAGAAATTTATCACGCGGACAGTTGAAGATTGGCACAGTTTACAACGACGCTACAGCAGTCACTGGGCAAACTGGAATCGCATATGTAATACGATGGGTTAGTTCCAAACGCTATCTCTGCCCAATATCCTTAACAGTTCGTAGACATAATTAGCCCCGTGTAGTGCCCCGCGTCACTGCTCATCACATCGATACAAGTAGTTAATTTAATACAAACATAATATAAAGAGTTCTCTAAGACATTAATGGTGCGTTTGCTTGGAAGATGGGGAGGGGTAACACCCACACCATGTAGAGGCTATTGCGGACCATCGGATTCGTTGTCTTTATGTTGTTTTGCAACGACCGCCTTTGCGCTACAGCCATCGCAATGCGCCAGGGCAGGCTACTCTCACATACTTCGCGTATAATTGACATCATAGTCGGAACCACAGATATGAATAGGCCTACTATAGATCGACCATGGTGCCTTCGAATGTGTATTTTCGCGAGTCAGTAAATTTCTAGCGAACGCGCGTGTAACAACAAGATTTCAGGTTGTATTTTCCCGGCCGATCTCGTTTTAATAAGAGAATATTAAACCGCCTCCAAAATCTATTTTCATTTTAATAATTGTGTCAGGCATTCGCATAAAATATCAGATTAAAATAGCGAATCCAATGTTGGTTTAAACGTGATTTATTTTGTTCTGATGGAAGCACGATAAGACTTAGAATCGTATGCCCGTGTCTCCCATAGCACATACAGATTATTCAAAACTTTTTTACAACAAAATGGCGGCAAATCATAATAGTTTAATTAATTGTAGTCTATTGGTGTGTATAAGTGTGTGGATGTTGAGTGTGAGGTGGGGGAGAGTAGGAAGAAAGACCGAGATAGAGAGAGAGAGGGGGGGGGGAGGGGGGGGAGAGGGCGGGAGATAGAGAGAGCGAGGAATAAGATCAAATGGAAGAATAGCAGAGGTGAGCTCTAGGTGCTGCCTTCGCCCCGACCTGTACGTGTTGGGCTGCTGTCCATTTACCCCTTAAACTATAAGTTCGCGAACGGGAAACTACTGAAAGCGGTTGGTGTTAATTATGTATTGACATACCGTATTACAGATCAGTTTGTTCATTTCCAAGTTGGCAGTGTAAGTCCCGTATAGAAGCTGGTTGACCGTAAGATTAGCAAGAGAAATATCGTTCAAGGCAAGCTGATTTTGGAAAACAACTCGTTAAAAAAAAGGCACAATGTAAGAGGTAGTGGTTTGTAGATTCATCACAAGAATAACTGGCAGATTCCGACAGAAAGTTATCAAATAGATGTCGGTTTAAAGAACTACAACCATTTCGGAGCCTGCATAGCATTATGTTGGCAAACCTCGGGCCTACGTAATACCACTCAGGGGGTTGTCGTATGGGTGACATAGCCTTGAGTTTGCTTTTAAATTCTAGAAGAGTGACAGAATCTCTCACCGGCACAGGAAGCATATTCCAGGCGCGGATGGTTGCTGGGAAAAAGGATCCATAGAAGAGCTCAGTACGGCAACGGAATGGAGTGAAGAAATTTCGATGACGGATATTGTAAGGATTTCGTGCTTGGGATAGTGTGGGAAGATGGTTGACCAGAACCTCACAGGTCATCCCGTTAATAATTTTAAATAGCATAGATAATCTATGGAAATTCACGTCTGCTTGACAAGGTTTCGATGCCTGTTTCTAAGTACAGGTCTTCAGTGCTCGCACTACGTGTCATTCCACATACCGTTCTGAGAGCATCTTTTTGGATATCCTCTAGCCGAATTACAAGATATTGTGGAATATTATCCCACACAACATCTGCATATTCTAAAGATGGTCTAATAAATGTTTTGTACATGATCTCGAGACATTTACGGTCTAGAATATATTTTAGCCCTTTAAGTAAGGAGAGTTTGTGTTGAGCGTTTGCTATGAGATTACTCACATGCTTAAGCCAATTCCCTTTGTTATTAAAGGTAATGCCGAGGTGCTTATGATCAGTTGACGGTAGAATTTCAGAATCTTTAAAGTTGATTGAAAAGGATGTGGGCTCGTTGCGCAGGGAAAAAATGGAGATGTAGTTTTCGAGGCATTAAACTCGACGAGCCATGTTTGCCCAATGCGTCATGGTCAGTAGATCGTAATCGAGTGTGGCAGTGTGTTCTTTTAGATCATCTGACATTACATATAGGCACGTGTCATCAGCAAAAAGTCTAATATTGTGAATTATATCGCTGGGCATGTCATTAATAAAAACTAAGAATAACAAAGGACCAAGCACAGAGCCTTGTGGCACTCCAGTGTATAAATAAAGTAGGGTGGACTCATTGCCGTTTATAACTACTCGCTGGTATCGGTTTCCAAGATAATTGTTGAACCATGCAAGTAGATTTCCACAGATACCAAAATTCCTATGCTTCTGCAGGAGGCCGTGATGCCATACTCGATCAAAGGCTTTAGATATATCGAAGAATAGAAAGATTATTTCCTTTTGATCGTCAAGGGATTGAGTAACTTCCGTGTAGATATCAAGCAGTTGATTTACTGTAGAATGTGATGGAAGAAAGCCAGACTGATATAGAGTGATATCGTATCTAATATAGTTATAGATATGTTTAAAAACGCTTCTCTCCATAACTTTACTAAGACAACTCAACAGTGATATTGGTCGATAATTTGAACATAAGTTCTTGTCTAGTTTCTTGAATGTAGGGGTTACATTAGCGATTTTCCAAGAAGTGGGGAACTGCGCACTGGAAAGTGAGTAATTAAAGAACTGCGCTAGTATTGGGACCAATACTTGTTGGCTCTCGAATAAAAGTTTCGGACTTAATTTATCCGGGCCAACAGCTTTAGACGTGTCCAGATTGGACAGTACATCGGAGATGTCAGTGTTTGATATTGTAATTGAGCGGAGAGTATTGTCCGTATACATAGATAGAGGAGGTAAGCTGGCATTTGCATCGTCAATATTGGCGATGCTAGAGAAGTACCGGTTAAGGAGGCTTGCCTTTTCTAAAGAGTCGTAAGAGAATGAGCCGTCATCGCGCTTCAGAGGCGACATTTCGCTAAAATTAGAGTTAGTATCACATAGGAACGTCTTGCATATTTTCCACCACTCTTTAGAACCTGTGCGTCCATGCCTTATTTTTTCAGCTAATTTTTTCCTGAAGTTTTCTTTCGCTGTTCGGACTAATCTATTGATGAGGTTTCTCTGTTTTTTAAAGTTGGCCACGTCATGCGCTCGGTTAGTTTTGCTAGATTTCTTGAACAATTTTTCCCTGACTCTCATTTCGTGCTTTATTTTGCTGGACATCCAGGCTTTATCGTTTGGGTTTATAGTTACTGTTTTATTTGGGATACTAATACTAGCAGCGGCGATAATGTTTGTAGTGATTGTCTGACACCAAATGTCGACGCCATTAACATCGGAAATGTTGTTCCAGGGTGCGTTAGTTAAGTGATCCCTGAATAAATCCCAATCAGCTTTCGCATAGTCCCATATATGGCGAGTGTACGTTTTACGTTTAGGTATGGAGGATGATAAAACCAAATATACTGGAGTATGATCACTACAAAATGGCGCAAGTACTCCACTCTCTTTTACTATTCTGGCACAGCTGATAATAATTGGATCAAGTAATGTATTTGAAATGGGTCGGGTTGGTTCTTGTATTAACTGGTGGAAGCCAAACGTAGATATGATGTCACGTAGATGATGCTTAGATGGATTGAGAAGATCGTCATTAATGTCGCCGAGTAAGACAAGATTTTTGTTTGGATTTAAGTCGCGGACATTCTCAATATTGTCGGTGATAGTTTGCCATTTGTCAACACTTGTGTTAGGCGGCCGGTAAATTACACACAATAATAAACCAGGGCGGTCATGAATCTTGATCGATATCATTTCAATGCCACGACATTCATATTCAATACGACGGGTAGTTGCCACGCTGTTAGAAATAAAGACGCACACGCCTCCCCACGGCTGCTGGCGGTCCATCCGATAAGGCTCCTGGAAACCAGGTAGTTTGATTAAGCTATTGTTAATATTTTGGGTACGGTGGCCTTCAGTAATGGCAATGATGTCAAAGTTGGACAGATTAGCTTCGATAAGATGTATTTTATCTTTGAGGCCTTATACATTGAGGTGGACAACAGACATTTCTGAACAGTTAGTAGGGCCTGGATTAGTTTCTACATCGCCAGCCAAAGAAAGGAGAATGTAATGTTACTAATATTAATCCCTATTGTGTCAACAGGGCCTCAAAGCGCTCAAAATACTGCTTGATATATCAATTTTGATGGTCAATATTTTTCAAGCTATTTTAATTTTAGAAGCCTATTTTTGTAAATTTACCACTGAATTCTTTTTCCGCCTACTTGGCCATTAAAGGGGTAATGGTAAAAAAAATAAAGTTTTTACTTAGCCAGTGTCTATTTGCAGGCCGAGAGAAGAGTATTTTTGGAAATTTATCACTAGAATGACTGGCTCGTTTACCGAGCTAGTCATTCTAGTGGTATATATATATTTTTAACTCTTCTCTAGGCCTTTCAGATAGCCATGTCTGAAGACCACTGCAAAGTTGTTTTTGTAAGTTTTGATTTATTTGATTTAACTATATTTTATTGTAGTCTTTTTACAAAGGGATTGGGTACAAGTTCTTGCAACTCAGTTAGACCCTTTCCCAACAGTAATATTAAAGGCCGCTAATAAATAAATGCAATTAACTAGCAATGGTAAGTTTACACAATTTTCCAATAATAACATATAAGGAGAGAGAGAGAGAGAGAGAGAGAGAGAGAGAGAGAGAGAGAGAGAGAGGGAAGGAGGGAGGGAGGGAGGATGGCGGTTCGATCCCCCGACCGGGAGATGGTGATCAACAAATTAAACTAACGGGTGCAGCACTGTCGGCTAAGTTAACACATGGTAATTGAAGCCGCACGTTGCCAGTGCGTCAATAAAATAAAAATACATATACTGCCAGAGCCGTGCTGGAGTCAGAGTACAATAGGCGTAAAAGCCTAGGATTGATTGTGACAGATGCATCCACAGATAGTCCCATATGAATCGTCAGTGTGTCAGTATATCAGACATGTGAAAGCTGGTCGGCCAATCCTTGACTTTTAGTCTTGGTGCGGTGGTCCAGTGGAAAGATGCCTGGTTGCTGATGCTATGCGGAGTTGCAGAATGGCGGTTCGATCCCCCGACCGGGAGATGGTGATCAACAAATTAAACTAACGGGTGCAGCACTGTCGGCTAAGTTAGCACATGGTAATTGAAGCCGCACGTTGCCAGTGTGTCAATAAAATAAAAATACATATACTGCCAGAGCCGTGCTGGAGTCAGAGTACAATAGGCGTAAAAGCCTAGGATTGATTGTGACAGATGCATCCACAGATAGTCCCATATGAATCGTCAGTGTGTCAGTATATCAGACATGTGAAAGCTGGTCGGCCAATCCTTGACTTTTAGTCTTGGTGCGGTGGTCCAGTGGAAAGATGCCTGGTTGCTGATGCTATGCGGAGTTGCAGGATGACGGTTCGATCCCCCGACCGGGAGATGGTGATCAACAAATTAAACTAACGGGTGCAGCACTGTCGGCTAAGTTAGCACATGGAAATTGAAGCCGCACGTTGCCAGTGCGTCAATAAAATAAAAATACATCCAGACAGACAGACAGACAGACAGACAGAACGCATTTTTTAAGACGGCCTATGCATTGTTGTACAAATTGTTTGCTTTTACTATTTAATAAATATTCTGTTGAATATTTTGAAACTAATTTGACTAGGCGCTGTTGCTAGGCAGCAACATCACCCAGTCAAATTAGTTACAAAATATTCAACAGCTTCCCTGTATAGATTTCAGGAAATTGATAGCTAGAGCATTTGGGGATCAATCAATCCCAACACGGCGAGGTGTGGGTGGAGCTTAGCTAGTGATGGGCGGGGCATAGCTAAAAATGGAAAGGTCCATTTGCTGACGTTGCCTTGATGCTGATATCAGACGAACCACAGATGGATCGAGTCGATTTTAATGTCTGTATTAAGCTAGTGACACAGGGGTTAAGATGAAATCAAAATCAACACGATCCACTGCGTTGCTTTTACGGTCCGCTACAGAGATAGACTGGATCCCGATCTATATGGTCTCCGAAGTGGAGTCTGTGTAACAGTCTAGTCGTTGTGATGACGTAATAAGATGGCCGGTCATTACATTAGCGGTGTATTCTCGAAGAAGCCACGCCTCTATTTTTAGATTGCGCGTCCCGTAGTGAAGATATGCCATTTATCTCCATGACTACACCCGTACACATATAGACCAAGTTAAACAACAAATTAAACTAATAGGTGCATGACTGTCGGCTGGTTAGCACATGGAAATTGAAGCCGCACGTTGCCAGTGCGTCAATAAAATACAAATACATATACTGCCAGAGCCGTGCTGGAGTCAGAGTACAATAGGCGTAAAAGCCTAGGATTGAATTGTGGCAGGTGCATCCACAGATAGTCCCATATGAATCGTCAGTGTGTCAGTATATCAGACATGTGAAAGCTGGTCGGCCAATCCTTGACTTTCTAGTCTTGGTGCGGTGGTCCAGTGGAAAGATGCCTGGTTGCTGATGCTATGCGGAGTTGCAGAATGGCGGTTCGATCCCCCGACCGGGAGATGGTGATCAACAAATTAAACTAATGGGTGCATGACTGTCGGCTGGTTAGCACAAGGAAATTGAAGCCGCACGTTGCCAGGGCGTCAATAAAATACAAATACATATACTGCCAGAGCCGTGATGGAGTCAGAGTACAATAGGCGTAAAAGCCTAGGATTGAATTGTGGCAGGTACATCCACAGATAGTCCCATATGAATCGTCAGTGTGTCAGTATATCAGACATGTGAAAGCTGGTCGGCCAATCCTTGACTTTTAGTCTTGGTGCGGTGGTCCAGTGGAAAGATGCCTGGTTGCTAATGCTATGCGGAGTTGCAGATTGGCGGTTCGATCCCCCGACCGGGAGATGGTGATCAACAAATTAAACTATTGGGTGCATGACTGTCGGCTGGTTAGCACATGGAAATTGAAGCCGCACGTTGCCAGTGCGTCAATAAAATACAAATCCATACATACATACATACATACATACATACATACATACATACAGACAGACAGACAGACAGACAGACAGACAGATGGAGGATGGAGGGAGGAGGGATGGAGAGAGATAGGGAGAGAGGGAGGGAGGGAGGGAAAGAGAGAGAGAGAGAGGGGGAGGGAGGGAGGGAGAGAGAGAGGGAGAGAGGGAGGGAGGGCGGGAGGGAGGGAGAGAGAGAGAGAGAGGGGGGAGAGAGGGGGAGGGGAAGAGAGAGAGAGAGAGAGAGAGAGAGAGAGGGGGGAGGGAGGGAGAGAGAGAGAGTGACTGCTTAGACAAGTGTGTACTCCTTAGTAAATTGTCGTTTGCGATGTACACGTCATTATTAAAGGCACATATCCGCACTCCAATGCCCGAAAACGAACCGTCAGTTTGACCATTAAAGTTGACACAAGATGGTTCACGGTAGCAGATATAATATTCATGGTGAGGACATGTACGAAAATAGGGAGCTCTACGCCGTTTCACCACATCAATCGCAATGTACATATTGTTGTTAATTGTGTATATGCATTTGGAAAGTTCGTGGTTTTGCTAAAATTGCAAAGACTTTTACTTCAACATCAGCCTATGGCAGCAACAGATCCCTAATAAATTGGGTTCAAACTATTCCACAGATTTCATTTAAAATTAATTTAGGCCTACCTAGACTTGCGCGATTATGTGATTACATCGATAATCGCGATAATTATTTTTAATCGTGAATTTGTATGATTAAAAATTTAATTATCAAATGATCGTGAGTAATTTCTACCTCATAAATATTTCTATTCCAACATTTTAATTACTTTTTAATGAGAAAATGTATGTCTGTGTGCAGGCCAAGAGAAGAGTATTTTTGAAAATATATCACTGGAATGACTGGCTCGATTCCGAGCCAGGCATTCCAGTGATACATTTTCAAAAATAGTTTTCTCTTCGCCTGCAAATGGACTTTTCTAAAATAAACCATTGCAGCTTTCGTCATTGATACGCGTTTTGGTGTTGTCTGGGTAATTTGTACCCAAGTTGATTAATCGAGTACTCGCGATTATTCTTAGATAACTGATCTTGATGACTCAAAGCAATAATCTTAACTTGACTACGTTCATGACCTCAGTGCCCCCATCCCAATGTCTAATAATAGGAATACCCATTCCGTCATATACACACAGTATAGTCTTTAAACTGTTTACTAAGGCCAGATTCACACTCCCTGAGTAACGCTATACGATTATACAGACATGTTTCGGTATCTTGGCTTTGGAATTAATTGCACGATGTAAGCGCGTATTATATGACATGCATTTTGGTAATATGCCAGACCCCTACAGCTGTCTGCATTACAATTGCTGACGTATTGCCAAAATGAAGCATCACTCTTCAAAGCGAGGGCGGGGTTAAGTGACGCATACACTAAGCTGAGGTAACAGCCCTGGTAACACGAGTTTTTACTTCCGTTAGCAAATTGAACATGTATTGTCGTGCACCAATAGAGATAAATAGCCGTAGATTGGCTATGACCCTCTCAAATGCTGAATTTCAGAGTTCAGAATTATTATAGTCTTCAAAATAGTGTTTTTGTTACTAATTCTATTACGTAGTCGAATAAAGTGTCAGATTAATATAGCCAATAAGATTTTATTTCCGATAAAAATAGGCCTATATACATACATTCACTTCTGTTCAATTTCTCATCTAATTACAAAAAGATAATCTAGTCCTTTTGGGAGGCTATATTTGATACCTGGTCGTCTGCGTCAGCCAGTCGAGCAAGCGCAGCTACATTTACTGAACTTGCATCACAGGCGGTTGGGACAACGCGTCCCACATTCATATCTCGCGAGTATCTCGTATGTGTCGAGTAGCCATCAAAATATGGTGGTAGAGAGAATTGAAACTTAAATTGACACGAGCGCTACTCTCTTCATACCAGACAATATTATTTCACGTAAAACGAGATGATATAAAGCCTATAGTAGCCTGTATGGCAAGTAGTTAACAGAAAAATAGTCCTTCTGAATTCGTCGTAAAATTCACAAAATGTGGTCAAGGATTCACCTTTCCAGAGTACCCACCCATCATATGACGTCATAATGAACTGCGTTATGTGTACGATGACATCATAATGAACGAAGTCATGAATGGCGCCGATAAGTACGTCACGAACGCATTTTTAAGACGGCCTATGCATTGTTGTACAAATTGTTTGCTTTTACTATTTAATAAATATTCTGTTGAATATTTTGAAACTAATTTGACTAGGCGCTGTTGCTAGGCAGCAACAGCACCCAGTCAAATTAGTTACAAAATATTCAACAGCTTCCCTGTATAGATTTCAGGAAATTGATAGCTAGAGCATTTGGGGATCAATCAATCCCAACACGGCAAGGTGTGGCTGGAGCTTAGCTAGTGATGGGCGGGGCATAGCTAAAAATGGAAAGGGTCCATTTGCTGACGTTGCGTGGATGCTGATATCAGACGAACCACAGGATAGATCGAGTCGATTTTAATGTCTGTATCAAGCTAGTGACACAGGGGTTAAGATGAAATCAAAATCAACACGATCCACTGCGTTGCTTTTACGGTCCCGCTACAGAGATAGACTGGATCCCGATCTATATGGTCTCCGAAGTGGAGTCTGTGTAACAGTCTAGTCGTTGTGATGACGTAATAAGATGGCCGGTCATTACATTAGAGGTGCATTCTCGAAGAAGCCACGCCTCTATTTTTAGATTGCGCGTCCCGTAGTGAAGATATGCCATTTATCTCCATGACTACACCCTTACACATATAGACCAAGTCTGCTCTAACTCAACCCTCCATTGTGACAGATATGTGGACATACTTTTTCATTTAATATCAAATTTATCACATTCATTTAGTAAGATCTCCCTTGCTCGCTAAAACTCGTTCTAAATGAGATCTTATACTACAGCTGCAATCTCGTGTAATAAATTTGATACGAAACTGTAACTCGTTTGAGCTCCTCTATAAATCTGTATAGCTAGTAAACAGATAAATAGAGTATAACAGTACTCTATACGTACGATGGCGCCGACATGTAAACAGACACAGGTATTAGTGCGTACATTCTGCATGTTTTAGTCGACCAGTCGGCACAGATACTAGATTAATTCACCTTTCCAAGTTTGTCCATCTATCGTGTAGGATGACGCCATAAGCAGCAACAGCAACCAGTCAAATTAGTTTCAAAATATTTAACAGCTTACCTGTATAGTTTACTGGAAATTGATAGTCATGGAGTTCAGGGATCGATCGATCCCAACACAAGCGAGGTGTGGGTGGAACTTAGCTAGAAACCTGAAAAATTAACTACAATGAAAGAACTACTCTGTTGAATATTTTGAAATTAACTCGACTGGGAGCTGTTGCGGCCATAGGCAGCAACAGCTACCAGTCAAATTAATTTTTAAAATATCCAACATCTTACCTGTTCAATGATTACATTTCAATTCACATTCCGTGAATTCAGTGTTCGAAGGGTGGCAGATCGTTAGCAAAGAAATGTAATTAACATCTGAGAGAGGAACTTGACAGGTACAAGGATATGAAGAGACTATGCCCTCTCTACCGCCGACTGAAAGCCGTTTGATGTACTCTTACTAGGCATCTCCGGGTACAACGCTGACGGGGTGATACTTACACCACTTATCCACCCACTCGTTATCACAATATACTACGACGCAAAGTATGATGTGAACATGAACGGTCTCTCCGAAATCTGGTCTAACATATCGGCAAATTCCCAGAGAGAGGATCCAATCGCAGTTGGTAATCGCAGGGGCATTCAGACTACGGGATATAAAACGTTGTACGTGGACACCTCAATCTCGAGGTGAGGGTAGTGGGCATTTCACCCGCCTGTCACCCGTGGCCCCTGCTTTGCATGTTGCATTCTATTATTATATTGTAGGCTTTGTAACATACGTTGACATTGCCATGATTGCAGATTGCTTAGAAAATGTAAGTTGTGAACATAGCAAAGTAAGTACGTTTGAGAGAGTACCCTTGTCCACCCCACTTCCAGCCCCAACCACCCCACCACCACCCCCACCTCCATACGCACCCCACCCCACACTCCCATCCATCAACACTCCCACCCAACACACACCATACTCCCCACACCCGCCCACACCACCTCGCTAAGCAATTGTATATTTTGAAACCATGACAGCAAAAGCTCACAATCAAAATATCTATTAAACTGTAAATAAAGCTCCCTGACGTATGACCAAAGGGTGAGAACTTGGTCAATAATGAATCCGGCTCTTTTTATCTTTACCGGCGAGAGACATACTGTATGACAATATATATAGATGGGCAGGACT
>CM067375.1:11857522-11913697 GCA_034401795.1 Chaetoderma sp. LZ-2023a
ACGACACGACGATGTTTCTACATCGCTAGCCAAAGAAAGGAGAATGTAATGTTACTAATATTAATCCCTATTGTGTCAACAGGGCCTCAAAGCGCTCAAAATACTGCTTGATATATCAATTAAATATTTTGATGGTCAATATTTTTCAAGCTATTTTAATTTTAGAAGCCTATTTTTGTAAATTTACCACTGAATTCTTTTTCCGCCTACTTGGCCATTAAAGTGGTAATGGTAAAAAAAAAAAATTTTACTTAGGCAGTGTCTATTTGCAGGTCGAGAGAAGAGTATTTTGGAAATTTATCACTAGAATGACTGGCTCATTTACCGAGCTAGTCATTCTAGTGGTATATATATTTTTTAACTCTTCTCTAGGCCTTTCAGATAGCCATGTCTGAAGACCACTGCAAAGTTGTTTTTGTAAGTTTTGATTTATTTGATTTAACTATATTTTATTGTAGTCTTTTTACAAATGGATTGGGTACAAGTTCTTGCAACTCAGTTAGACCCTTTCCCAACAGTGATATTAATGGCCGCTAATAAATAAATGCAATTAACTAGCAATGGTAAGTTTACACAATTTTCCAATAATAACATATAACGAGAGAGAGAGAGAGAGAGAGAGAGATGAGGAGAGAGAGAGAGAGAGAGAGAGAGAGAGAGAGAGAGAGAGAGAGAGGAGAGAGGAGGGAGGGAGGGAGGGGAGGGAGGGAGGGAGGGGAAGGAGGGAGGGATGGAGGGAGGGAGGGAGGGAGGGAGGGAGGGAGGGAGGGAGAGATATGGAGGGAGGAGAGAGAGAGAGAGACAGACAAACATAAAACATACATACATCCAGACAGACAGACAGACAGACAGACAGACAGACAGACAGACAGACAGACAGACAGACAGAACGCATTTTTTAAGACGGCCTATGCATTGTTGTACAAAATTGTTTGCTTTTTACTATTTAATAAATATTCTGTTGAATATTTAGAAACTAATTTGACTAGGCGCTGTTGCTAGGCAGCAACATCACCCAGTCAAATTAGTCACAAAATATTCAACAGCTTCCCTGTATAGATTTCAGGAAATTGATAGCTAGAGCATTTGGGGATCAATCAATCCCAACACGGCGAGGTATGGGTGGAGCTTAGCTAGTGATGGGCGGGGCATAGCTAAAAATGGAAAGGTCCATTTGCTGACGTTGCGTGGATGCTGATATCAGACGAACCACAGATGGATCGAGTAGATTTTAATGTCTGTATTCAGCTAGTGACACAGGGGTTAAGATGAAATCAAAATCAACACGATCCACTGCGTTGCTTTTACGGTCCCGCTACAGAGATAGACTGGATCCCGATCTATATGGTCTCCGAAGTGGAGTCTGTGTAACAGTCTAGTCGTTGTGATGACGTAATAAGATGGCCGGTCATTACATTAGAGGTGTATTCTCGAAGAAGCCACGCCTCTATTTTTAGATTGCGCGTCCCGTAGTGAAGATATGCCATTTATCTCCATGACTACACCCTTACACATATAGACCAAGTTAAACAACAAATTAAACTAATGGGTGCATGACTGTCGGCTGGTTAGCACATGGAAATTCAAGCCGCACGTTGCCAGTGCGTCAATAAAATACAAATTACATATACTGCCAGGAGCCGTGATGGAGTCAGAGTACAATAGGCGTAAAAGCCTAGGCTTGAATTGTGGCAGGTGCATCCACAGATAGTCCCATATGAATCGTCAGTGTGTCAGTATATCAGACATGTGAAAGCTGGTCGGCCAATCCTTGACTTTCTAGTCTTGGTGCGGTGGTCCAGTGGAAAGATGCCTGGTTGCTAATGCTATGCGGAGTTGCAGATTGGCGGTTGGATCCCCCGACCAGGAGATGGTGATCAACAAATTAAACTAATGGGTGCATGACTGTCGGCTGGTTAGCACATGGAAATTGAAGCCGCACGTTGCCAGTGCGTCAATAAAATACAAATACATATACTGCCAGAGCCGTGATGGAGTCAGGTACAATAGGCGTAAAAGCCTAGGATTGAATTGTGGCAGGTGCATCCACAGATAGTCCCATATGAATCGTCAGTGTGTCAGTATATCAGACATGTGAAAGCTGGTCGGCCAATCCTTGACTTTTAGTCTTGGTGCGGTGGTCAAGTGGAAAGATGCCTGGTTGCTAATGCAATGCGGAGTTGCAGATTGGCGGTTCGATCCCCAGACCGGGAGATGGTGATCAACAAATTAAACTAATGGGTGCATGACTGTCGGCTGGTTAGCACATGCAATTGAAGCCGCACGTTGCCAGTGCGTCAATAAAATACAAATACATATACTGCCAGAGCCATGCTGGAGTCAGAGTACAATAGGCGTAAAAGCCTAGGATTGAATTGTGGCAGGTGCATCCACAGATAGTCCCATATGAATCGTCAGTGTGTCAGTATATCAGACATGTGAAAGCTGGTCGGCCAATCCTTGACTTTCTAGTCTTGGTGCGGTGGTCCCAGTGGAAAGATGCCTGGTTGCTGATGCTATGCGGAGTTGCAGAATGGCGGTTCGATCCCCGACCGGGAGATAGTGATCAACAAATTAAACTAATGGGTGCATGACTGTCGGCTGGTTAGCACATGGAAATTGAAGCCGCACGTTGCCAGTGCGTCAATAAATACAAATACATATACTGCCAGAGCCGTGATGGAGTCAGAGTACAATAGGCGTAAAAGCCTAGGATTGAATTGTGGCAGGTGCATCCACAGATAGGTCCCCATATGAATCGTCAGTGTGTCAGTATATCAGACATGTGAAAGCTGGTCGGCCAATCCTTGACTTAGTCTTGGTGCGGTGGTCCAGTGGAAAGATGCCTGTTTGCTGATGCTATGCGGAGTTGCAGAATGGCGGTTCGATCTCCCACCGGGAGATGGTGATCAACAAATTAAACTAACGGGTGCATCACTGTTGGCTAAGTTAGCACATGGAAATTGAAGCCGCACGTTGCCAGTGCGTCAATAAAAATAAAAAATACATATACTGCCAGAGCCGTGCTGGAGTCAGAGTACAATAGGCGTAAAAGCCTAGGATTGATTGTGACAGATGCATCCACAGATAGTCCCATATGAATCGTCAGTGTGTCAGTATATCAGACATGTGAAAGCTGGTCGCCAATCCTTGACTTAGTCTTGGTGCGGTGGTCCAGTGGAAAGATGCCTGTTTGCTGATGCTATGCGGAGTTGCAGAATGGCGGTTCGATCCCCCCACCGGGAGATGGTGATCAACAAATTAAACTAACGGGTGCATCACTGTCGGCTAAGTTAGCACATGGAAATTGAAGCCGCACGTTGCCAGTGCGTCAATAAAAATAAAAAATACATATACTGCCAGAGCCGTGCTGGAGTCAGAGTACAATAGGCGTAAAAGCCTAGGATTGATTGTGACAGATGCATCCACAGATAGTCCCATATGAATCGTCAGTGTGTCAGTATATCAGACATGTGAAAGCTGGTCGGCCAATCCTTGACTTAGTCTTGGTGCGGTGGTCCAGTGGAAAGATGCCTGTTTGCTGATGCTATGCGGAGTTGCAGAATGGCAGTTCGATCCCCCACCGGGAGATGGTGATCAACAAATTAAACTAACGGGTGCATCACTGTCGGCTAAGTTAGCACATGGAAATTGAAGCCGAACGTTGCCAGTGCGTCAATAAAAAAAAAAAAATACATATACTGCCAGAGCCGTGCTGGAGTCAGAGTACAATAGGCGTAAAAGCCTATGATTGATTGTGACAGATGCATCCACAGATAGTCCCATATGAATCGTCAGTGTGTCAGTATATCAGACATGTGAAAGCTGGTCGGCCAATCCTTGACTTAGTCTTGGTGCGGTGGTCCAGTGGAAAGATGCCTGTTTGCTGATGCTATGCGGAGTTGCAGAATGGCGGTTCGATCCCCCACCGGGAGATGGTGATCAACAAATTAAACTAACGGGTGCATCACTGTCGGCTAAGTTAGCACATGGAAATTGAAGCCGCACGTTGCCAGTGCGTCAATAAAAAAAAATACATATACTGCCAGAGCCGTGCTGGAGTCAGAGTACAATAGGCGTAAAAGCCTAGGATTGATTGTGACAGATGCATCCACGGATAGTCCCATATGAATCGTCAGTGTGTCAGTATATCAGACATGTGAAAGCTGGTCGGCCAATCCTTGACTTAGTCTTGGTGCGGTGGTCCAGTGGAAAGATGCCTGTTTGCTGATGCTATGCGGAGTTGCAGAATGGCGGTTCGATCCCCCACCGGGAGATGGTGATCAACAAATTAAACTAACAGGTGCATCACTGTCGGCTAAGTTAGCACATGGAAATTGAAGCCGCACGTTGCCAGTGCGTCAATAAAAATAAAAAATACATATACTGCCAGAGCCGTGCTGGAGTCAGAGTACAATAGGCGTAAAAGCCTAGGATTGATTGTGACAGATGCATCCACAGATAGTCCCATATGAATCGTCAGTGTGTCAGTATATCAGACATGTGAAAGCTGGTCGGCCAATCCTTGACTTAGTCTTGGTGCGGTGGTCCAGTGGAAAGATGCCTGTTTGCTGATGCTATGCGGAGTTGCAGAATGGCGGTTCGATCCCCCACCGGGAGATGGTGATCAACAAATTAAACTAACGGGTGCATCACTGTCGGCTAAGTTAGCACATGGAAATTGAAGCCGCACGTTGCCAGTGCGTCAATAAAAATAAAAAATACATATACTGCCAGAGCCGTGCTGGAGTCAGAGTACAATAGGCGTAAAAGCCTAGGATTGATTGTGACAGATGCATCCACAGATAGTCCCATATGAATCGTCAGTGTGTCAGTCTATCAGACATGTGAAAGCTGGTCGGCCAATCCTTGACTTAGTCTTGGTGCGGTGGTCCAGTGGAAAGATGCCTGTTTGCTGATGCTATGCGGAGTTGCAGAATGGCGGTTCGATCCCCCACCGGGAGATGGTGATCAACAAATTAAACTAACGGGTGCATCACTGTCGGCTAAGTTAGCACATGGAAATTGAAGCCGCACGTTGCCAGTGCGTCAATAAAAAAAAAAAATACATATACTGCCAGAGCCGTGCTGGAGTCAGAGTACAATAGGCGTAAAAGCCTAGGATTGATTGTGACAGATGCATCCACAGATAGTCCAATATGAATCGTCAGTGTGTCAGTATATCAGACATGTGAAAGCTGGTCGGCCAATCCTTGACTTAGTCTTGGTGCGGTGGTCCAGTGGAAAGATGCCTGTTTGCTGATGCTATGCGGAGTTGCAGAATGGCGGTTCGATCCCCCACCGGGAGATGGTGATCAACAAATTAAACTAACTGGTGCATCACTGTCGGCTAAGTTAGCACATGGAAATTGAAGCCGCACGTTGCCAGTGCGTCAATAAAAATTAAAAATACATATACTGCCAGAGCCGTGCTGGAGTCAGAGTACAATAGGCGTAAAAGCCTAGGATTGATTGTGACAGATGCATCCACAGATAGTCCCATATGAATCGTCAGTGTGTCAGTATATCAGACATATGAAAGCTGGTCGGCCAATCCTTGACTTAGTCTTGGTGCGGTGGTCCAGTGGAAAGATGCCTGTTTGCTGATGCTATGCGGAGTTGCAAAATGGCGGTTCGATCCCCCACCGGGAGATGGTGATCAACAAATTAAACTAACGGGTGCATCACTGTCGGCTAAGTTAGCACATGGAAATTGAAGCCGCACGTTGCCAGTGCGTCAATAAAAATAAAAAATACATATACTGCCAGAGCCGTGCTGGAGTCAGAGTACAATAGGCGTAAAAGCCTAGGCTTGATTGTGACAGATGCATCCACAGATAGTCCCATATGAATCGTCAGTGTGTCAGTATATCAGACATGTGAAAGCTGGTCGGCCAATCCTTGACCTAGTCTTGGTGCGGTGGTCCAGTGGAAAGATGCCTGTTTGCTGATGCTATGCGGAGTTGCAGAATGGCGGTTCGATCCCCCACCGGGAGATGGTGATCAACAAATTAAACTAACGGGTGCATCACTGTCGGCTAAGTTAGCACATGGAAATTGAAGCCGCACGTTGCCAGTGCGTCAATAAAAAAAAAAATACATATACTGCCAGAGCCGTGCTGGAGTCAGAGTACAATAGGCGTAAAAGCCTAGGATTGATTGTGACAGATGCATCCACAGATAGTCCCATATGAATCGTCAGTGTGTCAGTATATCAGACATGTGAAAGCTGGTCGGCCAATCCTTGACTTAGTCTTGGTGCGGTGGTCCAGTGGAAAGATGCCTGTTTGCTGATGCTATGCGGAGTTGCAGAATGGCGGTTCGATCCCCCACCGGGAGATGGTGATCAACAAATTAAACTAACGGGTGCATCACTGTCGGCTAAGTTAGCACATGGAAATTGAAGCCGCACGTTGCCAGTGCGTCAATAAAAATAAAAAATACATATACTGCTAGAGCCGTGCTGGAGTCAGAGTACAATAGGCGTAAAAGCCTAGGATTGATTGTGACAGATGCATCCACAGATAGTCCCATATGAATCGTCAGTGTGTCAGTATATCAGACATGTGAAAGCTGGTCGGCCAATCCTTGACTTAGTCTTGGTGCGGTGGTCCAGTGGAAAGATGCCTGTTTGCTGATGCTATGCGGAGTTGCAGAATGGCGGTTCGATCCCCCACCGGGAGATGGTGATCAACAAATTAAACTAACGGGTGCATCACTGTCGGCTAAGTTAGCACATGGAAATTGAAGCCGCACGTTGCCAGTGCGTCAATAAAAATAAAAAATACATACAGACAGACAGACAAACAGAGGGAGGATGGAGGGAGGGAGGGAAAGAGAGAGAGAGAGGGGGGGGGAGGGAGGGAGAGAGAGAGGGAGGGCGGGAGGGAGAGAGAGAGAGTGACTGCTTAGACAAGTGTGTACTCCTTAGTAAATTGCCGTTTGCGATGTACACGTCATTATTAAAGGCACATATCCGCACTCCAATGCCCGAAAACGAACCGTCAGTTTGACCATTAAAGTTGACACAAGATGGGTTCACAGGTAGCAGATATAATATTCATGGTGAGGACATGTACGAAAATAGGGAGCTCTACGCCGTTTCACCACATCAATCGCAATGTACATATTGTTGTTAATTGTGTATATGCATTTGGAAAGTTCGTGGTTTTGCTAAAATTGCAAAGACTTTTACTTCAACATCAGCCTATGGCAGCAACAGATCCCTTATAAATTGGGTTCAAACTATTCCACAGATTTCATTTAAAATTAATTTAGGCCTACCTAGACTTGCGCGATTATGTGATTACATCGATAATCGCGATAATTATTTTTAATCGTGAATTTGTATGATTAAAAATTTAATTATCAAATGATCGTGAGTAATTTCTACCTCATAAATATTTCTATTCCAACATTTTAATTACTTTTTAATGAGAAAATGTATGTCCGTGTGCAGGCCAAGAGAAGAGTATTTTTGAAAATATATCACTGGAATGACTGGCTCGATTCCGAGCCAGGCATTCCAGTGATACATTTTCAAAAAAAGTTTTCTCTTCGCCTGCAAATGGACTTTTCTAAAATAAACCATTGCAGCTTTCGTCATTGATATGCGTTTTGGTGTTGTCTGGGTAATTTGTACCCAAGTTGATTAATCGAGTACTCGCGATTATTCTTAGATAACTGATCTTGATGACTCAAAGCAATAATCTTAACTTGACTACGTTCATGACCTCAGTGCCCCCATCCCAATGTCTAATAATAGGAATACCCATTCCGTCATATACACACAGTATAGTCTTTAAACTGTTTACTAAGGCCAGATTCACACTAGCGAGTTAATCCCAGAGTAACGCTATACGATTATACAGACATGTTTCGGTATCTTGGCTTTGGAATTAATTGCACGATGTAAGCGCGTATTATATGACATGCATTTTGGTAATATGCCAGACCCCTACAGCTGTCTGCATTACAATTGCTGACGTATTGCCAAAATGAAGCATCACTCTTCAAAGCGAGGGCGGGGTTAAGTGACGCATACACTAAGCTGAGGTAACAGCCCTGGTAACACGAGTTTTTACTTCCGTTAGCAAATTGAACATGTATTGTCGTGCACCAATAGAGATAAATAGCCGTAGATTGGCTATGACCCTCTCAAATGCTGAATTTCAGAGTTCAGAATTATTATAGTCTTCAAAATAGTGTTTTTGTTACTAATTCTATTACGTAGTCGAATAAAGTGTCAGATTAATATAGCCAATAAGATTTTATTTCCGATAAAAATAGGCCTATATACATACATTCACTTCTGTTCAATTTCTCTTCTAATTACAAAAAGATAATCTAGTCCTTTTGGGAGGTTATATTTGATACCTGGTCGTCTGCGTCAGCCAGTCGAGCAAGCGCAGCTACATTTACTGAACTTGCATCACAGGCGGTTGGGACAACGCGTCCCACATTCATATCTCGCGAGATCTCCATCGATACGAGATAGAGAAGAGTATCTCGTATGTGTCGAGTAGCCATCAGAATATGGTGGTAGAGAGAGTTGAAACTTAAATTGACACGAGCGCTACTCTCTTCATACCAGACAATATTATTTCACGTAAAACGAGATGATATAACGCCTATAGTAGCCTGTATGGCAAGTAGCTAACAGAAAAATAGTCCCTCTGAATTCGTCGTAAAATTCACAAAATGTGGTCAAGGATTCACCTTTCCAGAGTACCCACCCATCATATGACGTCATAATGAACTGCGTTATGTGTACGATGACATCATAATGAACGAAGTCATGAATGGCGTCGATAAGTACGTCACGAACGCATTTTTTAAGACGGCCTATGCATTGTTGTACAAATTGTTTGCTTTTACTATTTAATAAATATTCTGTTGAATATTTTGAAACTAATTTGACTAGGCGCTGTTGCTAGGCAGCAACAGTACCCAGTCAAATTAGTTACAAAATATTCAACAGCTTCCCTGTATAGATTTCAGGAAATTGATAGCTAGAGCATTTGGGGATCAATCAATCCCAACACGGCGAGGTGTGGGTGGAGCTTAGCTAGTGATGGGCGGGGCATAGCTAAAAATGGAAAGGTCCATTTGCTGACGTTTCGTGGATGCTGATATCAGACGAACCACAGATGGATCGAGTCGATTTTAATGTCTGTATTAAGCTAGTGACACAGGGGTTAAGGTGAAATCAAAATCAACACGATCCACTGCGTTGCTTTTACGGTCCGCTACATAGATAGACTGGATCCCGATCTAAACGGTCTCCGAAGTGGAGTCTGTGTAACAGTCTAGTCGTTGTGATGACGTAATAAGATGGCCGGTCATTACATTAGAGGTGCATTCTCGAAGAAGCCACGCCTCTATTTTTAGATTGCGCGTCCCGTAGTGAAGATATGCCATTTATCTCCACGACTCCACCCTTACACATATAGACCAAGTCTGCTCTAACTCAACCCTCCATTGTGACAGATATGTGGACATACTTTTTCATTTAATATCAAAGTTATCACATTCATTTAGTAAGATCTCCCTTGCTCGCTAAAACTCGTTCTAAATGAGATCTTATACTACAGCTGCAATCTCGTGTAATAAATTTGATACGAAACTATAACTCGTTTGAGCTCCTCTATAAATCTATATAGCTAGTAAACAGATAAATAGAGTATAACAGTACTATACGTACGATGGCGCCGACATGTAAACAGACAGAGTTATTAGTGCGTGCATTCTGCATGTTTTAGTCGACCAGTCGGCACAGATACTAGATTAATTCACCTTTCCAAGTTTGTCCATCTATCATATGATGTCATAATCAACTACATGGCGTGTAGGATGACGCCATAAGCAGCAACAGCAACCAGTCAAATTAGTTTCAAAATATTTAACAGCTTACCTGTATAGTTTACTGGAAATTGATAGTCATGGAGTTCAGGGATCGATTGATCCCAACACAAGCGAGGTGTGGGTGGAACTTAGCTATAAACCCGACAAATTAACTACAATGAAAAAACTACTCTGTTGAATATTTTGAAATTAACTCGACTGGGAGCCGTTGCGGCCATAGGCAGCAACAGCTACCAGTCAAATTAATTTTAAAATATCCAACATCTTACCTGTTTAATGATTACATTTCAATTCACATTCCGTGAATTCAGTGTTCG
This sequence comes from Chaetoderma sp. LZ-2023a, assembly GCA_034401795.1. Taxonomy (NCBI): domain Eukaryota; kingdom Metazoa; phylum Mollusca; class Caudofoveata; order Chaetodermatida; family Chaetodermatidae; genus Chaetoderma; species Chaetoderma sp. LZ-2023a. The sequence goes on from CM067375.1 coordinate 11,867,704, forward strand.
AAGGGTGGCAGATCGTTAGCAAAGAAATGTAATTAACATCTGAGAGAGGAACTTGACAGGTACAAGGATATGAAGAGACTATGCCCTCTCTACCGCCGACTGAAAGCCGTTTGATGTACTCTTACTAGGCATCTCCGGGTACCACGCTGACGGGGTGATACTTACACCACTTATCCACCCACTCGTTATCACAATATACTACGACGCAAAGTATGATGTGAACATGAACGGTCTCTCCGAAATCTGGTCTAACATATCGGCAAATTCCCAGAGAGAGGAACCAATCGCAGTTGGTAATCGCAGGGGCATTCAGACTACGGGATATAAAACGTTGTACGTGGACACCTCAATCTCGAGGTGAGGGTGGTGGGCATTTCACCCGCCTGTCACCCGTGGCCCCTGCTTTGCATGTTGCATTCTATTATTATATTGTAGGCTTTGTAACATACGTTGACATTGCCATGATTGCAGATTGCTTAGAAAATGTAAGTTGTGAACATAGCAATGTAAGTACGTTTGAGAGAGTACCCTTGTCCACCCTACTTCCAGCCCCAACCACCCAACCACCCAACCACCACCCCCACCTCCATACGCACCCCACCCCACACTCCCATCCATCAACACTCCCACCCAACACACACCATACTCCCCACACCCGCCCACACCACCTCGCTAAGCAATTGTATATTTTGAAACCATGACAGCAAAAGCTCACAATCAAAATATCTATTAAACTGTAAATCAAGCTCCCTAGCGTATGACCAAAGGGTGAGAACCTGGTCAATAATGAATCCGGCTCTTTTTATCTTTACCGGCGAGAGACATACTGTATGACAATATATATAGATGGGCAGGACTCTAAGAGCTCCGCCCGGCCGCCTTAATCCTTTGAACACGCAATACCATACTCGATAGGTCCTTTACATTGTAGGAAATATTGTGTTGAAAACTGATTTGACCGGAAACATCCTGTCAAATTTGTTTCAAAATATTCAACAGCCTACATGTAGGGTGTCCTTGAAGTTGAGGTACTGAGACACCCAGCTTAATAATTTTGAAAATGAAGGTTTTTCTGGACACCGAGTCGAATGCATCTTTAAAGTCCACAAAACAAAGGTAAAGGTATTCCTTGGAAAGTTTGTTTACGTAATGGTCAATTAAGCATTTTCGTGTGAAAATGTGATCGGATGTGCGTGCTCCAGTTCGATAACCAATCTGACATTTAACGATATGTGACACATCATCAGCAAATTTAGGCAATCTGCTTTGCAAAAGACTACAGAAAGGTGTACACAGGTTGCTCTAAATCGCAATAGCCTTGTAGTTATTAGGATCCCCCTTGTTACCCTTTGTGTGCAGAGCCATTAAGATATTGCATCTCCAAGCATCAGGAAAGAACCCGATGGTAAGTATTTTATTAAATACCTTGTTCCACAACAAAGGGAAAAGATCATAATGACCGGCTTTAAACATTTCATTTAATATCAAATCGAAACCACCCGATTTCCTGACTTTCAATTTTGGGATATAGTCGTAGATATTTCGGTGGTTGATATGGAGAAGTTAAGCATATTAAACACGTCATCTTTATGGGGGTGTTTACAGTCATCCATATCGTTATCTACTTTAGCATTTCTCACATTAGGAATATTGTTGAGAAGTTTGGTGAAATGATCAACCCACTCAACATTACTAACCAGGTTGTTATTAGAATGCTTGTTATCAATGTTCTCCTTAGCTTATCGAATAGTGACCGAAATTATTGTGCATCGTTACTATGCAATGTATCCATCTGGGAAAGAATATCTTGTTTAAAAGGCTTTTTTTTCTTATTGAGAAGGCTTTTATATCTTTTTCGCAATGAACCGAAGACAGAAAGAAGCCTTACATTATAAGGTTGTTTACGGACTCGTCCTCCCAACTGCTGTAGACAATTCACCTTTCCGGAGTACCCGCCCATCATATGACGTCATAATGAACTGCGTGATGTGCACAATGACATCATAATGAATGACGTCGATAAGTACGTCACGAAAGCATATTTGAAGACGGTCTATGCGTTGTTGTACAAATTGTTTGCTTTTACTATATAATAAATATTCTGTTGAATATTTTGAATAGGCAGCAACAGCACCCAGTCAAATTAGTTACAAAATATTCAACCGCTTCCCTATATAGTTTTCAGGAAATTGATAGCTAGGGCATTTGGTGATCGATCAATCCCAACACGGCGAGGTGTGCTTGGAGCTTAGCCAGTGATGGGCAGGGCATAGCTAAAATGGAAAGGTCCATTCTTTACATGTTTACAGTCTGAGTCTAACCAATTATTCCCAACTTTTAGTCCGTTTAATCTTACCACCCCACCCACTCCACCCCCGGAGCTACATCTTTGCCTAATACCGGCATTACGTGCAACACTGACAATCATATCGGTTACTGAATCAACCGAAACATTTACGTTAACAGATTGTAGCATTGCCTCTTTGACATTTGGCCTGAGGCAGGGTATAAATAGGGCTTGTTGAAATTTATAATCATCACCAGCTGTCCACAAATATTTGCTACATTTTTTTCTCACTTGCAGAATCTTCTTTGGCAATAGGATATCGTCCTGTAACTAGAATACAGGATAACAAGCAGTGAATAGAGAATCGATCAGGACTATGTACAGAGAACATTTCAAAATAATTCAACATATTTACAGGGACTAGACCAGTCTGACTGAAGCATGTATGACTCCCTAACATGTCATAAAAAGCATATCCGTTTAGTAATTTTTCTACCGTGGCCATCAACACCACTATCATCTGAGGTTCGCCTACTAATACATGTGTCGGCAATATATGGATCATTTCTAGAGATCGCTGTGGGCTGATCAATACAGAAATCAGGTTCGCAAATTGTGCGTGCATTGAAATCCCCCACACACGACGCAGTTACCTTCTTTCGAATAATTAGTAATGTCGTTTTCTAATAATTCAAAGATATCCTAAGTCCACTTACCATATGGTGATGATACTGGCCTGACATATACTACAGCCAGAACTAGGTCTTCATCAAGACTAAAGAATAACGTGTTATGTTTCAACAGCATTATTTCGCTTGAGGATGTTAGGAGCAACTGGATGCCTGGTCGAATTTTATTTTTGATACATGCTGAAATACCACCATGATAGTGGCGACTAGCTGCGGGTCCTCGATCACGGAATTTAGAAAGAATTTTGAATCCTGACAATTCCAGGGAGTCATTCATGCCACATTGTGTTTCTACTAAGCATATAATATCGTATTTACAAAGCTGACTTTGGATGCCCAAGTCACTCAATTTGCAAATTCTATGGTTAGTAATACAGTTGTTGATGCCATCAATATTCCAAAACGCTAGAGAGATATTGTTGGTTATATTATCAAGAAACACATCAGAGTTGTTGGACTACACTAATACGTATACGCAAGATGCAAGATGAATGTACGACGTAAACGGAATAATCAACTTAGATTACTTAGTCACGCCCGCTCGAGAGACCGTCTGTCGTTTGCGGGAAATACACGTCCCTCTCCACAAGACAGGCATTAGGATAACTACCTGTCTTAATGGGCACCCATCTTTTGGCCTCAAAAGACGCCCCCTGTGGTTACTATGACACCACGGGACTTCAATTACCACATGTTGGTGCACCATAGGGAGGTCGCTTAAACCTTTAACCCGTTTATGCCGATGCCGGTCACATCCGGCCTCTGTAGTAATTTTGAAGAATGTCCATTTGCAGGCTAAGAGAAGACAGTCCTTTGAAAATTTACCGCCGGAATGACTGGCTCAATAATCGAGTCAGTCATTTCGGTGGTAAATCCCCCAAAACAGTCCTCTCGGGCTGCAAACAGACATTAAAAAATTATTACTAAATCGAGTCATCCATGACGTAATCGATCATGACGTCATATGATTGATGGATAAAATGGATTAATCAATTAACCCTTTAATGTTCAGGAATTTTCAATAAAATTTACATTTTTAATCAGTGAATGTCAAATTTGTCACCGGAAATTATAAAAATAACGTTATGTTGTCCTGCAAATCGACGCTTCTCAAGATCACTGCGGGTGGGGGTTATGAGCGGGTTGACCATTTGCGGATAATGGTCAAGAAAAATCATTTTATGTTTAATCAGTGTTCATTTGCAGGTCAAGAGAAGACTACTTTTGAAAATGTAACACTTAAATGACTGACTCGGTAACTGAGCCAGTCATTCCAGCGGTAAATCTTCAAAAACGGTCTTCTCTCGGCATACGAATGGACCATTTCTCAAGACCGCTGCAGGGATCGTTTTTGGCCGGCTTGACCATTACAAGGCTAAATTGATACAAGGTGGGCTAACTCAAAAATTACTGAAAAGGTGCATTTCGGAGATACGGTTAGCTGGCATTCCTATGAGAAATGGGGACCACTTCAGCTGCTACGGTTCCGCGCCATTTACGATGTGACGGACAATATGTTTTCTTAAGATCTCACACCGTACACATGACTCGTCGAGCGCGTGCTTAATGATTCGAAACACTAGTCAAAGAGTTCCCTAAGCTAGCTATACCGGGATGAGGTACAAGGATGTATTTCGTTGAAAAGGTGCCACACCCCAGACCAAATTACCAAAGAGACCAAATTACTTCAATGATCACTTGTTGTGCCCCCCCCCCTCCATAGTCCCTGATACTGTGTGTTCTGGAGCTGATATTGGGCCAATGCCGGGCCGTGTTGACTCGGTATTGGGCCAGTATTAGCACAGCAAGCTGCGGTATCAGACGTGTGACTGCATTTCCGGAAATTGATACGGATACTGTAATACTTCCATTTATCATCTTTGGTTTTGTAAGGCATCTATCGCTACTAATATAAGATTATTTTCGGTAGATCCACACTTACCTCCACCCAACTGGAACCCCTTATGCTCTGGCTTACACATTAACTTCCCAAGATTCTAAACTTGTCCAATTAATATTATCGTGATTATTACCCTAGTCAGTACCCTAGTACCAATGTACGGATACGAGGGTACTGTATTCAAGTATGTACGTGCGCGTACGCGTGTGTATTGGTGTGCGTGCGTGCGTGCGGTTGCCCGTGCGTGCGGTGGTGCGAGCGTGCGTGCGTGTTGTCCACGTGCGTGCTAATAAAAAGCATGTTCACCCAATTATTTTGTATACAAAATTGTTTACATTTGCTCTGGGCATACATATGAAATGCCTAAATTTAGCCTTGAAATTGTCAAAAGTTGCTGTGAGTAAAAACCGTCAAAAGTTTGGTCCGTTTACCTCATAATTTAAAAAGAAATCATCGGCCCATGATGTGTGTGCTACGTTTGGCAGAAAATCAAGAAAAATACGTCGACACGAGGCACGTTTGTAGCGGCTAGTTAAAATTAGAAACGGTCTAGTGCTATTTCGAGTCCGTACAGATACAACTCGCCACGGTAAATATACGTGGCATCCTCGTACAGAAACTAATTGCGTTAATCAGTGTTTATTCTGGAGAATATTCGGTTCGAAATATTCAACAGCTTACAAGTACCTGCGATGGAGGAGTCCAGTTTTAGCTATGCCACGTCCATCTGTAGCTAAGCTCCGCCCATGAATCACTCTATGTGTTTGGATCGATTGATCCCTGCACTCCATGAATTTAAAATTCCATAAAACTATGCAGGTAAGAGGTTGAATATTTGTAAACTAATTTGGCTGGGTGATTTTGCTGCCTATGGCAGCAACAGCATCCAGTCAAATTAGTTTCAAGGTAATCAACAGTAGGGTTGGGCGGTATTTCGATATTATCGAAAAAATCGCGATATATCGAATATCGACATCGACATCGTCATCGTCATAATTTCTAAAAATCGTAAATATCGTGTATATCGTTATGACGATATTTTCATTTTTCTCATTTTGATTTTGAAAGAGATTCAATATATACTACTTACCTGTGGTCTGCTCGGTACTACTCCTCAAATAATAATCCAGCATGTTTGTTAAATAGCAAAGACATAAAATTCGTACAACTTGACGGACTATTAAGTGCTTATGACGGACGAAATCGCGCCATTATGACGTAATAGATTATGACGTCAGCCTACTTTTGACGTAGTAGATTATGGCATCATATGATTGACTGAGAAGCTGGATTCGTCAATTGAGATACTGGGAATTTAGCGTTCAACAAGTTAATGTATCTCGTTTGAAATGGTAAATAGCTTTGGGGGGAGGGTGTGTTGGTAGGGCAGGAGAGCTGAGGGAGGGGTGGGTTGGGTTGCGGTGGGGAGAGGCCAAACGATAGTCTTTTACTAAGCCTGTCATAGTTATGTATGAGAATAAATCAGATTAGAAATTGCTAATCATATATGGGAGATAGCTCTTCTCAGAGAATATCTAGTGAATGCAGTGATGACAGAGTGATCGCCCCTGAATTGTAAATAAAGACAACTGTTTGGATGAGAACCTAGAGGGAGTTGTCTGTCGTCAGTCTGCTTTTGCCGCAACATCTATATAAAGGAAATAGACATCACAATATAAGGGTTTAGGAATGAATTTATTTATTTATTATCTAAGCCTTACTATCCTATGCTGACCCAACACACCCTTCTTAACGAACCGCCACCTTCTGGCCTTTAAAATGGATATGATTTCTCGACAGATGTGACAGTATTCCAATTCCAGAAGACATATTGTAATATATTCATAAAAAGACAAATTGGTTTGAGTTGGTTCCAAAACGGCACAGCAGCTGTACAATGGCATAAATAGCATGAAACCCATAGAGTAACAAGCCGTAAATAAACATCTCCCGCCCTGTTAGTATAGTACATCAAGCCGATTCTCAGCGTCTGAACACAGAGTACGGCCGATGGTGTATTAAACACTCGCAGAATATCTAGAAGACTTATCAGTATTATTTCAGGGCAGTGAAGGTGATTGATTTAAACTTATTTGTCCTCCTCCCATAGGGGAACGAGCGTATTGTATTTGAGTCTGTCTGTCTAAATGTCTGCCCGTCCATCCGTCACTCCGTCAGCGCGCCCGCCCACATGCCTGCCTGTTGTCTGTCTGCATATTTCTCCCAAACTCCCTAACCTGTCCCTCCCGCCCACCCCTCAATCCCGCCTTCCCATCCATCTCTCTCCCCTCCCTCCCTCACTCCCCTCTCTCTCTCTCTCTCTCTCTCTCTCTCTCTCGCTCGCTCCCTCCCTCCCACCCTACCTCCCTCCCTCCATCCCTCTTCTCTATCTCTCCCTGTCTCTCTCTGTCTCTCTCTCTCTCTCTCTCTCTCTCTCTCTCTCTCTCTCTCTGTCTCTCTCTCTCTCTCTCTTCTCTTTCTCTCTCCATCTCCCCCTCCCTCCCTCTCCTCCCTCCCTCTCTCCCTCTCTCTCTCTCTCTCTCTCTCTCTCTCTCTCTCTCTCTCGCTCGCTCGCTCGGCCCCCCACCTCTGTATCTCTCTCCCTCCCTCCCTCCCTCGCTCCCGCCTCCTCCCTCCCTCGCTCCCTCCTCCTCCCTCCCGCCCTCTCCCTCCCTCCCTCCCTCCCTCGCTCCCGCCTCCTCCCTCCCTCGCTCCCTCCTCCTCCCTCCCGCCCTCTCCCTCCCTCCCTCCCTGTCTCTCTCTTCTATCTTTCTCTGTCTTTCTCTGTCTGTCTCTCTCTCCCTCCCTCCCACCCTCCATCCCCCACTCTCTCTCCCTCTCTCATCTATATGCGTGTGTGTGTATGTGTGTGTGTGTGTGTGTGTGTGTGTGTGTGTGTGTGTGTGTCTCTCTCTCTCTCTCTCTCTCTCTCTCTCTCTCTCTCGCCCTCCCTCCCTCCCTCACTCGCTCCATGCCTCACTCCCCTCCCTCCATTCCTCTCTCCCCCATTCCATCTCCTTCGCTCGCTCCGTCCCTCCCTCACCCCCCCCCCCTACACTCCCTCCCTCATCCTGCCATCCATCTTCCATCCCTCTCCCCTCGCTCTTTTCACCCCTCATCATGTACTCTAAATCGCACAGCTAACGCGCACACATACAACATCGTGTTTCTCTCTGCTTTGAACTAGCATATATGAAAGACGTCCAGTTAAACAGCGGTGCGATCAGGAAGCCGGCCAAGAAACATATCAATAGCTTCTTACTCGCACATTCATTCATCACACCAGATTTACAACAGAATCTGCATGTCGACGACAAGGCAATATTTCAGGGGGGTTCTGTCAAATCAGGTGTGTCGAATATGTAAACATTTGCGTGAGGCGTGACAAATTATAGTGATTACTTTTGGAAATATTACGTATTATGGCCAACACAATTAACCTTTTAACTCCCCAACCCGACCAAAACAGCTTCAGCAGTGCTCTTGAGAAATATCATCGTCATCACGGTCGCTGCCACCATCATCGCAATTGCCGTCATTGCCATCGTCGTCAAACGTCGTCGGCATCATCATCATCATCATCACCACCATCATCATCATCATCATCATCATCATCATCAACATTCTCATTTTCTATTATTTACATGTGCTCTAGAAACGGCTATGGTATGGGCATGAAGGAAATATTTGCGCTTCTAGCTCGGAGTTACGACACGAAGATTCTGCCAAAGAGTGCCTCGGGTCCAATAGATGTGCAGATGAATATATCCCTGGAGCATATCGTGGATATCGACGTGAAGAAAGGCGAGCTACATGCCGTTATCGGAATGCAGCTGGTAAGAGAGATCATGGAATTCAACAGAATGAGCCATTTCTAGCTATGTCATGCCAATTTCTAGCTATACCATGTCCATTTTTAGCTATACAATGTCCATTTCTAGCTATCGTGTGCCCATTTCTAGCTATGCCATATCCATTTCTAGCTATGCCATGCCCATTTCCAGCTATCGCATGCCCATCTCTAGCTATCGCATGCCCATTTCTAGCCATCGCGTGCCATTTCTAGCTATACCATGTCCATTTTTAGCTATACAATGTCCATTTCTAGCTATCGTGTGCCCATTTCTAGCTATGCCATATCCATTTCTAGCTATGCCATGCCCATCTCCAGCTATCGCATGCCCATCTCTAGCTATCGCATGCCCATTTCTAGCCATCGCGTGCCATTTCTAGCTATACCATGTCCATTTTTAGCTATGCCATGCCCATTTCTAGCTATGTCATGCCATTTCTAGCTATTGCATGCCCATTTCTAGCTATGCCATATCCATTTCTAGCTATGCCATGCCCATTTCTAGCTATACCATGTCCATTTTTAGCTATGCCATGCCCATTTCTAGCTATGTCATGCCATTTCTAGCTATTGCATGCCCATTTCTAGCTAGCCATATCCATTTCTCTCTATGCCATGTCCATTTCCAGCTATACCATGTCCATTTCTAGCTATACCATGTCCATTTCTAGCTATGCCATGCCGATTTCTAGCGATGTCATGCCATTTATAGCTATTGCATGCCCATTTCTAACTAGCCATATCCATTTCTAGCTAGCCATATCCATTTCTATCTATGCCATGTCCATTTCCAGCTATACCATGTCCATCTCTAGTTATACCATGTCTATTTCTAGCTATACCATGTCCATTCCTAGTTAAGTTCCTCCCACTGTGTGCGTGAATTTGAATCGATTTTAACATTTGTACCATGAATTCACAAAATCCCAATTTCAATGTAGCTATACATGTAACCTGGTGAATATTTTGAAACTAATTTGACTGCAAGCTTCCAGTCAGATTAGTTTCAAAATATTCACCAGAATGTTTTTCAAATTCTAAATTTGTCAAAGTTAAGACAGGCACTTTCGTGACGGAACAGTGTCACTTTCGTGGTGGACATACGGCATTTTGATTGCGACGTCAAATAACATGTGACGTATTTGATCATGACGTCATATACTTAACTGACCTGTCGGATCATTGAATAGGTTAGCTGAGGTTAGAAGCAGGATGTCTTAGGCCATGTTCTCGCTAGAGAGCTAATCAGGAATAACGGCATACTTCAGCATGGCGTTATTCCTGATTAAGTCTCTAGTGAGAACACGGCCTTAGGCCGTGTTCTCACTAGGGACTTAATCGGCGTAGCGCAATACTGAGGTATGGCGTTATTCCCGATTAAATTTCCAGTGAGAACACGGCCTTAATCAGGAATAACGCCATACTTCAGTATGGCGTTATTCCCGATCAAGTCTGGTGAGAACACGGCCTATTAGTATCTATTATACTAGTAATTCGTTAGACAGGGTATCCATCTCTACCAGCAAGTAATATAAAGTACTGGACATGGAGTCTATATGTATAGGCTAATATTTTGTCGCCTTCATTTCATCGAGTCACTTATTACCCACTAACAAAGGTGAAGGTCGCGCGGTTCTTCAATATTTCATTCAGAAAGCACAAGTGTCCGTAGGTATCCAAATGTTTACTCTTCCATCGGCTTTTAAGATCTCGGAAATGTGCAGTTCTTATGCTGACAAAATGACTTAAAATCAGTTTAAGATTGCCTCGATAAATGAAATATCGTCCAACAAATGTCTTCAAATTATAAAACATTTTGGTCTCTGGTGGAAAAACAAATCTGATACCGGACGTAATCGAAAAGGACCTTAATTAAGTAGTTTGTATAAGCTATGTAGTAGAACAATTTCAACTTGCCACATGTTGGTCATCACGGATAAGACAGGTTACAGGGAACAGACTCAGCAGATGATTTTGTAAATTGGGTCAGGCTGTGTTCTAATGTCAGGGTATAGACTTCTGGTATGGTCGATTATTATGGGTCGAAAAACGACAGAAAGTTCCAAAATGTTATAGCAATGACCAATTGCCTGGGGTGTGGTATGATCGTGGTAATGAACGTTTCTGATTAGCTATGCCTCGCCCATCTCTAGCTAAGCCTCGCCCCATGCCTTGCCCGATCGATCCCTGAACTCCCTGACTATCATTGTCTAGAAAAAACCTGTACAAGTAAGCTGTTGAAGATTTTAACAGCCTATTCATTAAATGGCAAAAACATACAATTCGTACAACAACGCATTGTCCGTTAGCAATTATGCGTTCGTGACGAATTCATATATGTCATTCATGACGTCATAGATTATGACGTCATCCAACACGTCAGTAGTTGATTATGACGTCATACTATGAATCGATAAACTGGAAACGGCCAATAGCTTCTTAGGTATATGTGTTTAGTTTTCTTGTGGGACTTAGCGACATGCTCTCAGCCGAGAATATCGGTGGCTATTTTAATCTCATCCTGATGATGAGAACGTTTATGTGAAAGAACTATTTGATTTCTTGCCATATACAAGCAGGTTCCATTTTTTTTCAGGATGCTTTTTTCAAGCATGATCCCGCGCAGTCTTCCTTTTGTTAATCAGATCAAGGCACTCCTTATAGAATAGTTGGTTCCTTTCATGTATTTTTGATACAGTGATCCAAGAATAGATGCGAATTATTGTTTTCCAGGTTTTCTGGTTTCCGATGCTGTTTATGGGGGCGCCGGGCTTCTATCTCCGGGTCCAATAAATGTGGCTGGGCCCAATAAATGTGGCCGGGCCCAATAACAGCATAAACAATTAGACTTGCTAGAACGTGTACACGTGTAGTCCCGGATTCAGAGGAAGATGATTATTAAACTTTATTTTTCACCAGTGCCCTCAACACACTCTTCCTATTTATTTAACTGACAACTGCATAAACTCTTACCTGACAACGAATAATTTGAACTGGTTCACCTCCGAGGACATCACATCGGTATTTAGCACGTAATACCGTGATGTAATGACATATCAATGGAACATCTGCAAACCACCCACGACCACCCCAAAATCAGCATTACCTCTGCCCTCCTCATCCAATTGACGTTTCCAAGTTCACCCATCCATCACATGGCGTCATAATCAGCTACCTGGCGTGTAGGATGACGTCATAATCATGACGTCAGGACTGATTCGAAATAGTCCGTCTTTAACGCTTGATAATCCGACACGTTGTACGAATTGTAAGTATTTAATATTTAATAAACAGTCTGTTGAATAATTTGAAACTAATTTGACCGCACGTTGTTGCTGCATTAGGCAGCAACAGCGCCTATTCAAATTAGTTTCAAAATATTTAACAGCCTACCTGCATAGTTTTCCGGAAATTCATTGTCAAGGAGTTCAGGTATCAATCGATTCTATCAAAAGCGAGGCGTGGGTGGGCCTTAGCTAGTGATCGGCCGGGCATATCTAAAACTGGAAAGGTAAATTATACTCATTACTTTAACATACCAGGACTTCGTACGATGAGAGAGCCAGCCTACAGTTTTGACTAAAGCAGATTGCCCTCAAGCCACACACTCCGCCTCCGTCCCCAACCCCACCGCATCCCGGAAGCTTGGGAACGGTATTCGAATTCTTTGGTTGCAGGGTCATGGTTTCTTTCATCTGTATTTTCACGGTCACGGCTGGATGTTCTCGAGATGTCTCGCGCATGAGCCCATGCCACACAGGTTGAGCCAGTCAAAATTGAGAAGGGCAATCTTTTCGCGAGCGGCGCATAGCTCGTCAATTTATCGGCGGTTGCCATGTCAGAGGATGACCTTGTTGACTGTTCCATCGTCATTGCAATGGACCTTTCCAGTTTATTCATCAATCATATGCCGTCATAATCAACGTGTAGGAGCAATGACGCCATGAATGGCGTAGATAAGTTCGTCACGAACGCTTAATAATTGATGACGGACGAAGTAGTGCTGTATAAATTGCATGTCTGTACTATTTAATAAATTGTATTATTATTTTTTTTTTTTTTTTTTTTTTTTTTTTTTTATTATTATTATTATTATTATTATTATTATTATTTAGCGCTGGTCGGATTCACGGCTATCTTGGAAAGTGGATGACACGGAGGGTCCTATAGAGAAAGTTGTTATTCCCCTCACGAGCACCTGGATGCCAGGAATAACAATAGAAAACCTGTAAGTACGATGAATTATTACCCCTCAGTAATGTCACGTGACCAAATGCGGTTATTTGATTGGTTAAGATCAGGGATGGGTGATCTGGTATTTCCCTCATGCGAGGGCAATACCGTACGGTATCCTCCTCCCTTCTAGACAGATCTAACTGCTTCTGGTTTGGCTGTCGAGATGTCTAAATCAAGAATTCAAGAATTACTTATCTAAATGTCACGTTATGATGAAATATCTCCCTCAGACGTCTAAGAGGGTAATAAATTCGTTACACCAGTGTTTAGCCGTGTGTACAGGCTGTTATCACACGCACAAACAATTATATTTCCCTCGCTACACTCGCTTTGCCCCGCCCATCTTTAGCTAAGCTCCACTCACACTAAGCCCGTGTTGGGATAGATTGATCCTGAACTCCATGACTATCAATTTCCAGAAAACTATACAGTTAAGCTGTTGAATATTTTGAAACTAATTTGACTGGGTGCTGTGGCTGCAAGAGCGCCAAGTCAAATTAGTTTCAAAATATTGAACAGCACGTTTATTAAATAGTAAAGACACAATTCATACAACGTATCGTACTATTAAGCGCGTAAGACGGACCAAATCTAGTCATTCATGCTGCAATTGATGTCTAAGAGGGTAATAAATTCGTTACACCAGTGTTTAGCCGTGGGTACAGGCTGTTATCACACGCGCAAACAATTATATTTCCCTCGCTACACTCGGCGAAATATAAAATGTATTTCCCTCGCTACGCTCTGGAAATACAACGTTTGTGCGTGTGGTAACAGCCTGTACCCACGGCTAAACACTGATATAACTAATAGTACGCACGGCCAAACACTGGTGTAACTAATAGTATTGTCCTAAAATTAAGATTTTCAATCCTGATTGAAGGAATCCCGTTCTAGCTTTGCCCCGCCCATCTTTAGCTAAGCTCCACTCACACTAAGCCCGTGTTGGGATAGATTGATCCTGAACTCCATGACTATCAATTTCCAGAAAACTATACAGTTAAGCTGTTGAATATTTTGAAACTAATTTGACTGGGTGCTGTGGCTGCAAGAGCGCCAAGTCAAATTAGTGTCCAAATATTTAACAGCACGTTTATTAAATAGTAAAGATACAATTCATACAACGTATCGTACTATTAAGCGCGTAAGACGGACCAAATCTAGTCATTCATGCTGCAATTGATTACGACGTCATCCTACATGTCTCGTAGTTGATTATGACGTCATATGATAGATGGATAAACTGGAAAGGTCCATTCAATATTGGGAGACGTTTATACCTATTCCACGCCTATTTCTAGCTAAGCTCCGCCCAATCTGTGGGCGTATTTGAATCGATTTAACAATTTCAACCCCCAATTCTCAGTATGCCAATTGCACGGTAACGATGCACGTAAGCTGTTCAATATTTTGAAACAAAATTGATTGGGAGCTGAACATGGCTGCCGTTGGGAGCAATAGTCCAGCGGACATACAAGACAAACAATTCGTACAGGAATTCGTAGTCCGTCATCAATTAGGCCTATGCGTTCGTGACGAACTTATCTACGCCATTAAAACGTCATTAATAGTGGCGTCATCCTTGACGTCATGTAGTTAATTATGACGTCATATGATTGATAGATAAACTAGAAAGGTACATTTCGATGTAACTGCACAGATCAACTGTGGAATATTAAAACTAATTTGAGTTTGACATGAATCTGTTGCTGCGATATGTGAATATATTATTAAGAGTCGCCGGCCTAAGGCCGTGTTCTCACTAGAGAGTTAATCAGGAATAACGCCATGCGTTAGTATGGCGTAATTCCTGACTAAGTCTCTAGTGAGAACACGGCCTAAAACCTCTTGAAAAATGTTGATGGCGTGGGATGTAAAAGGTTTGCCAATATGTTGAATGAAAGATCATGGACATCGACATTTTTTATCCTCAAGGTTACATTGTTATGGTCAAATGTAAATTTTTTTTTTAAATTATCATTTTACAGTATTGTATCACGTAAAATGTGTGACAAAGTAAGATAACTTAATTTTATGCAAATAATACACTTTTAATCGCCATTTTAATAGCAAATATGACGAAACCCCAAATGGAAATAGAAATGTAACTCTATTACGGTTGACGATGGGAATTTTTCATTTTAGACTCGCGTGTGGATTTTAGGAAGTTCCAAATGCAGTAGATCTCTTTTTCAAACAATTTAAACCTCATTTTAATTTACTTTTAACAATTCCATGATTTTTTTCTTTTATGACCATATAAACAGAGAATATTCTATAATAGTTTTTGCCATCTTCCACGATAGGCCTATTTATGACTTGCGATCCAAATTGCTCTGATATTATTTCATAATATCCTATGAACTTGACCTTCCCTTCAGAAGAATTCAGAAGCGCCCAGTCAAATTAATTTCAAAATATTCAACAGCATGGTTATTAAATAGCATAGGCATACAATTCGTGCAACTCGGCGGACTAGTAAGCGTTTAACAGCTCTTGTGTCAACAGCACCTTAATGCGCTCAAAATACTATTTATTTCAATTACCGATTTAATTGCCAATACTTTTCAAGGAAATTTAGCAAAAACAGTATTTTTGGAAATGTATTACGAAAATTTACAAAAAAAAACCATTTCTGTTATTATATCCTTCACATGGGAATTCATGAAACGTGTAATGGTCAAGAAGATTCAAATTTCTATTTAGCCAGTGCCCAATTGGAGACCAAGAAGAGTATTTTTGAAATCTCACCACTGGAATGACTGGCTCGGTAACCGAGCCAGTCATTCCAGTGGTAAATTTTCAAAGATATTCTTCGCTTAGCCTGCAAATGGGCATTTCTAAAGATCACTGCGGAGGTCGTTTTTTTACCAACTTGACCATTAAAGGGTTAAGTTGACACACGAGGGTCTAAGACGGACTAAATCGAGACATGTATGACGTAATTGCTTATGACGTCATCCAACACATCACGTAGTTGATTAAGATAGCATAAATTTGATTGATGGATAAACTGGAATCTTCGAAGAAATAACACGTTTAAAATATTTCTTTTCAACAGAGCTGCACCCATGGACACCATTCAGTCCAGTTCAGCGACTGTCAGTCACAGAGGCTCGGTAACATGGCGTCAGGTCTACCGCGTCAACTCGTATTGTGCCACGAATATGAGCGCCTCTCTCCAGACCTGCCGTCTGATATTTCTATCATGGATCTACGATATGGACGTTCTAGGTTTCAGTTTATCATCGGACCAAATTTACGTTAACGATATAGGTCTCTCGTCTAATAACTGGGAGCTACACTCCAGCGCGCTTAATCAAACCCTGCTTAACTTCACTTGCTGCGATAAACCATTCGAAGGGGTTATCGCGGATATGAACTTCATAAGAATTGGATCAGAGCCAATGGAACCGGAGGAAATTGACAATCCGTCGATTGTGTACGAACCTAAGAAGATAAATGACGAGAAGATATGTAATACCGGTACCACCTCCTCGTCCGGAAATCACCACAGCACAGTTAGAGAACTATATATGATAATTGCCCTTGTTTTTCCTATGCTCAGTTTGTACCAAGCTATCATTGTTAGATGAAATTAGAAATTTAGAAATCTTATAAAAAGCGAATCCCAAACTAGCTATTCAGGTGATAGAATATATTTAAAGGAATATAAATTTCATCTTAATCTAGCTATTCAGGTGGTTTGAATGCCATTATTTTATAAATGATACATAGTATTTTAGGATTCTTCTTATACCGTCACGGCCAGATATTTGATATTAACGGAAAATTCCCAAATCTTGAAAACCTAAGTGCAGCTCCTAAAAAAGTTTAAATGTGTCCAAAAACAAAAACAGACATATGTTATTTAGTAAGAAATGTTCTGTTGAATATTTTGAATATAACTGGATTGGAAGACATTACCTTCCAATCCAACGGGGAATTCCATTTTAGACATGCCCCGCCAATCTTTAGCTAGACTCCATCCACACCTCGCCGTATTGGGATCGATCGATCTCTGAAATGCCTGACTATTAATTTCCACAAAACTATACAGGTAAGCTGTTGAACTTGTCTACGCCATTCACGGCGTCATTGATTATGACGCCACCCTACACGTCACGTAGTAGAATATGACGTCATATGATTGAGGGATAAACTTGAAAGGTCCAATATATTCAAAATATTCAACAGTATGTTTTACTTTGTTTTGGAAACAAGTTATGTTATTTCTGAGCTGCGTTGTATTATCCAATCATGTGATATTATATTTCATACGTAGACTTAAATAAATATATTTCAGGCTTTAAAGGATAACTAACTCTTCATATTCAGGTGATCTAATATGCCACTCAAAAACTATGCATATTCACACCAAAATGCTGGAAAACAGAATTGTTGAAATTATATACTCTTAGAGGCTTAAATTGTGGTACCTCAATGTAATGAAACGAAATAAATCTTAACATATGATGATTTCACTTCATAGAAATAAATTTCGTAGGTTTAGTTGTGAATTTGAATTATAGACTCATGCATCTAATTCAATTTGACAACTTAAAAATTATGTTAATTTATTAGTAATGAAATCATCATATGCTAAGATTTTTTTCGTTTCATTACATCCAGTCACATAATTTAAGCTGCTAAAAGTATAAAATTTTAACAATTTTATTTTGACTAAAGCCGTGTTCTCACTGGAGAGTTAATCGGGAATAACGCCATGCCTCTGTATTGCGTTACACCGGTTAAGTTGTCCCTGGTTGCTGGGTTCGTGGTTCCACCAATTTAGTCACGAAAACTCTCTAGTGAGAACACGGCCTTAATCTCACGAAATCGGCGGTTTATCGTCCGATATATCGTTATTGCTTCACTATGTGAACGCAACCGATTCCCTCAAAATGTGCCAGGTAGCGTTACCGTATGCATTTTCTCGCACTTTCCTTCTGGTAGCGCTACGGTCATCATTTTATCTCAATCTCCGCCAGGTAGCACCACCTAATCATAATGACGTCATTGATTGTAATGTCATTTTACACACCACTTAGCTGATTATGACATCAGATTGATAGATGGATACTCTGGAAAGGTTTATTGATTGTACCGACGATGTTTACTGTACATTTGATGTGGCGCTATTGTCAATCATTTTCATATTTAATATCATCATCATCATCACGTCACCTCCATCAGCAAGACCGGCAACTACCACGGTAATCACTATCACAAGCTCCAACCCCATCACGCACACTACTATTACTACTACTACTACTACTACTACTACTGCTGCTGCTGCTGCTGCTGCTGCTGCTGCTGCTACTACTACTACTGCTGCTGCTGCTGCTGCTACTACTACTACTACTACTACTACTACTACTACTACTACTACTACTACTACTACTACTACGGCTGCTGCTGCTGCTGCTACTACTACTACTACTGCTGCTGCTGCTGCTGCTACTACTACTACTACTACTACTACTGCTGCTGCTACTACTACTACTGCTGCTACTACTACTGCTGCTGCTGCTGCTGCTGCTGCTGCTGCTGCTGCTGCTGCTGCTGCTGCCGCCGCTGCTGCTGCTGCTGCTGTTGCTACTGCTACTGCTACTGCCGCTGCCGCTACTGCTGCTGTTGCTACTGCTACTGCTACTGCTACTGCTACTGCCGCTGCCGCCGCTGCCGCTACTGATGCTGCTGTCGCTACTGCTACTGTTATTGCTACTGCTGGTGCCACTACCACTGCTACTGCTACTGCTACTGCTACTGTTGCTGCTGCCGCTACTGCTACATGCTACTACCACTACTACTACTACTACTACTACTACTACTACTACTACTACTACTACTACTACTACTATTACTACTACTACTACTACTACTACTACTACTACTACTACTACTACTACCACTACTACTACCACTACCACTACTACTACTACTACTACTACTACTACTACTACTACTACTATTACTACTACTACTACTACTACTACTACTACTACTACTACTACTACTACTACTACTACTACTATAACCATTACCGCTACCACTACCATTGCCATTACCACTACCACTACCACTACTACTACTACCTCTATCGCTACTACCACCACCACGTAAAATTCAGTCACTCGGAAAATAACAGCAAGACTGACGACAATCGTATGTGTTTGAACGCTCAATATATTATTCACATGATCATAAAGTCTGTCTTACTAATCTTATAGGTGTTTATTTCGTTTACATTTTATTATTACATGCCTTACAAATACGTAATTTTAGCCCTGAATTACAGAATGTAACTCACTGTTAAGATCAGAATACAGGCAACCTGTTGAATAGTTAATACTAATATGAGCCGCATTGAGTGAGCTGTCAAATTAGTATCAAATTACTGAATTGAACATGTTTTATATTGTATGTAATTTTTCGTGTTTTTTTTCATTTTTGTTCAAGATGTTAAACCCGTTTTGCATTTCTTAATGGTCTTTTTAATGGTCCCATTACGATTATTCACATACGGAAACAGACGGAAACAGTCGAAATCTGCCGATACGGTGTACCATGAGTAGAATGGTTCTGATCGATTTAGATAATCCATGAATACATGTTTTCTGAGTTAAGTCGCATGCACCCACTTGAATACCGTTGCTATGCGGTCGAGTATACCATGATAGCGTAAGCTACTGGGCTGGTAGTGGGCCAATACTGGGACGGATTGGCCGGGGATTTGCCCAGTACCCTGCGTTATCAGGGTATTTTATACTGATAATTTCATACCGTATAACTTATTATTATTTTAAGCTATGAAGTTGAATTAGGGACTCGTGTCTCTAATTTAATTTCACATCTAAAATTTTTTTAATTAATTTTTACGTAATGAAACCATCATATGTTAAGATTTATTTCGTTTCATTACATCTAGGCACACAATTTAAGCCTCTAAAAGTATAACATTTTAACAATTTTATTTTCAAGCATTTTAGTATGAATATGCACCTTTAAAAGGCATAGCAACTATTTAATTGGGCCTGAGATATATGGCAAAAGCGGAACCATGAATTACCTGACTCCTATCAGCTCTGTACTCGGCCACGGAGCTGGTAGGAGTCGGGTAGGCTACTCGGCCCGTGATGTGTTTTTGCACAGAAACTATTAAGCATAGATTGGCTATGACCCTCTAAAATGCGGAATAGTCTCCAAACTAATAAGTTTTTGTTACTAATTCCATTCCGGAGTCGAATAGTCAGATTAATTTAGCCAATATAAGTTTATTTCTTAGAAAATTATATACATTTGCGGCTGTTCAATTTCTCTTCCAGTTACCAAAAGAGAATGTACTCACTTTTGGAGGCTCCACAGATCGTCTGCGTCAGCCCGTCCTAACACGCACAGTTGTATTTTACTTAACTCACGTCATCGTATGTTGGGACAATGCGTTCCATAGTTATGGTATGCGCATGTCCCTTCTATGCTTATTAGATTTCTATGTATTTATCCAAATCTATAATCAGGCGTATATTCAAGGTCAGAAGACGAATCCAAAATATGTATGATATTAAATAAAATAATCTAGCGAGCATCACTCACTACCAATTCCCCTCCATCAATGTATATAAATTAATCACGCATAATTTCGCCTTCATGTAAATATACCATACCTTTTCTACTGGAAATACAATATTGTTCTAATATAATAGTCAGTTGTGCTAGTTAGGTAACAATTTGTTTTTATTTTATGATGTTAATCTCCCGTGAAATTAAAGCTTCAGTATATCGTTTGGGTTTAAGATTAAAGGAACATATATTTCCAGAACGCTTGAGAATAAAATTATTTAAATTGTATAGATTTAGCAGCTTAAATTGTGGGCCTAAATGTAATGAAACGAAATAAATCTTAGCAAATGATGATTTCATTCGCTATAAATTAATACAATTTTTTAGATGTGATGTTAAAACAGGGGCACGTGTCTCTAATTCAATCTCACAACTTTTATATTCATTTACGCATAATGAAATCATCATATGCTATGATTTTATTTCGTTTCACTACAGCTAGGCACATAATTTAAGCCCCCTAAATGTATACAATTGTAACCATCTTACCTTCAAGCATTCTGGTGTGAATAAGTACCTCTAAGCAGCATGTTAATTGCAATATAAGGAATGTAGGATAATGTTTGTGTGGTTTCGTGTTGAACAACGTAAAGAGATATATTTAAAATATGGTGAATTTTCTTTTTATGCAAACTTTACCACGAGAAATTTAACTAATCACGCCATACTGGAGTTCTGCAGTTTTTAAAGCTCATATATGTCTATAGCTATATGCATACTACTCAGATCGTGCTATGCACCAATACAGTTAACCAATCTTGTGTAAACCTAACCTTATAATGGAGAATCCAGTTTTAGCTATGCCCCGCCCATCTCTAACTAAGCTCCACCCACGGGTTGTCCGCGTTGGGATCGATCGATCCCTACACTCTCTGAGTCTCAATTTCCAGACAACTATACAGGTTAGCTGTTGAAGATTTTGAAAGTAATTTGACTGGGTGCTGTTGCTGCATATGGCAGCACAGCACCCAGTCAAATTAATTTCAAACTATTCACCAGAATGTTTATTAAATAGTAAAGACGTAAAAATCGTACAGCAACGCTTAGTGCGTCATCAATCAATTGTTCCTGACGAACTTATTTACTTCTTTCATGACGTAACTGATTATGACGTCATCATACACGTCACGTATTTGATTATGACGTCATATGATTGCTGGATAAACCGGAAAGCTCCATTGTCAAGACGGCCAAAACAGCTTCTGGAGTGGTTTTGGTAATGTCCATTTGTAAGTCAAGAGAAGAATTGGTTGTTTTAATTTACCCCTGGCATGAGAGGACCAGTAGCAACTGACCTAGTTATTTCAGTGCAAATTTTTCAAAAAATAGTCTTCTCCTCATCTGTAAATGGACACTGACAAACCATAAAAATTTGAATTTTCTTGACCATTTAGTTTAACCCTACAGTGGTCATAAGAGGTATCCATTTGGAAGAAAACAGAAGGGTATTTTTTTGTAAATTCCATTGGTAACATTACGAAAATTGGACATTCAATTAATAAATATTTCTTGAAAAGTATTGACCATTAAAGGGTTAATTTGTAAACAGCATGTATCATTTTTAGGGCGTTGTTGACATAAAAATGGTTATGTATCATCGGTCATCATATGAATTAAATTATAATTAATGATGGTCGTAGAATCAAACTTGGAACTTATGTTTTTTTTAAATATTTCACATAATAATAAAATTCATGATCAGACGTTTTATGAAAATTTTGAAACTATATACTTGGATGGCAGTACGGCGATATATTAATATAATAATACATTTATAATATTATCGTGCAATCTAAATCGTGATATACCATGATTCAACAGCCTGCTGGGCTGGTACTGGACAAATACCGGGCCACTATGGCTGGAATTTGTTCCACTATCAGCCCAGTAGGCAGTGTTATCGTGGTATACTTTCGTATTGCAAATATATTGTCAGTAGAATGCAATAGTTTGCAGTGTACGTAGAGCCAACATTCGGATCCTCATTTCATATGTTTATAATGGATTAATCCGATCTGTCACTCAATCATCTGACAACATATAATCAATTACGTCACTTGGTAGCTGACGTCTCAATCAAAATGAAGTAGCTGCACCATGAAAATTAAAACGTCTGTTACTAAAATCGAATGTTTTGAAACTAATTTGACTGGAAGTTGTTGCTGCATTAGGTAGCTACAGCCCACTGGCCAATTAGTTTCAAAATATTCAACAACATACCTGTATAGTTACATTGAAATTTGTATTTTAGGAATTCAGTTTTCAACGTATGTTGAAAATAATTTGACTGGGCGCTGTTGCTGCCATAGGCAGCAACAGTGCCCAGTCAAATTAGTTTACCTGTGAAATACCAATGTCACAATTTCAAGACATATATATACAGGAACACTGTTGAATATTTTGAAACTAATTTGATTTGAGCTTGCTGTAGCAATAGATCCTAGTCAAATTACTTTCAAAATATTCAGCATAATGTTCCTTACAGCATACAGAATTTGTCTATTTTGGTAAGTGGGTTTAACGTGGTTAATTAAATAATAAAATCTAATTTACTCTACACGCATTCAACAGTATATATGCCTGCATGTATTCAGGCACGTGTTCATATCCTTATAATGCAGATTACTTGGCCCAGTATTGACTCAGTAACCCACATTATCTGGATAACCATGTAGGCAATCGCTTACAAATATGCATCAAATGTACAGTTTTTCTTATACCTTCAAAGCTTCGCTTAGATGTAAATATGCCTAGATTCAATTTTAGCCAATCAATCACAATGTTTTTGAGAAGTGACATCACAGTGAAATAAATCTAGCTTGATATTTGAGACTTCTTTGTTGTAATAATATCATAGGCTGAATTCGGACATGTTATTGAGGTACTCCGATCATAGGTATCCCGTGGTTGCTTTACCTATCTACGCATGTGCAGAATTTTACTCCAGTCAGCCAGCTAGACAGCCAGACAACCAGCCAGCCAACCAGCCAGCCAGCCACTCGCAAAAGCGTATTCCGGGATGTTGTTTCAAGCCCTTTACGTGTATAGTAATGAAACTTGGTGAAGGATTCCCCTGGAGTCCTGAAGATGTGTGATAATTTGCAGGTCAAAGGTCAACACTACGGTGATAATTATCTGCCTAAAAGACATAAGGCTATATTTGTCGATATCTCTGTTTCTACCGATATATTACCAGACTTAGGTGGAAGGTGGTTAGTGGGGTCCCAAAGATATGTAATAAATTTGTAGTCAAAACGTCAAAAGTCAATGCCATTTGTGGCCCGATTAAAATGATTACATTAAAGACCACGTGCACGAAAGACATAGCTGTCATGCATTTTAGGCTTGAGGTATGTAGCGTAACAAATGTAGGTCAGTGTGACCTACTCTTTACACTTCACCCCGCAGCTACCGAGATTCAATCGACATTTTTTCACGTAGAATGTAGTCTGAAATAGCTATCGATAAGTATTTAATGAGAGCAGTGGTCCGATCGATGCACCACACAAAGTGTTTATCAGGACACTATGGCTTCTCACAGCACATAGATTAGCACAATTAAGCTAGTCGTAGGACCCAGTTTTGGTGGCTCAATGTAGACAAAATTCCCACATGTACCGCACTAGAGCAAAGAAGACGAAGATATTCTTCCTTACCTTGGACACGAAATGACCGCCGTCCCTACATCCTTTTTTAAAGATTTCTCCACTAGGAAAGTGGATAACTCGGAACTGAACAGAACAATACAGGAAGATCTGACATACAGTGAACGAAGCTAAGACCACGCTACCTAAGCATAGCATGCCTGTGATAGATGATGGCTGGCTGCTACATTATATAAGATAGCAACATATGCTCACGTGCTTGAACAGTACAGTTCTATGATGGACCATGAGCAAGATCTCTGCTGGTATAGTGTTGCAAATACGGCCAAGGTTCGTGCTGACCAGGAGCCATTACTCTTGAATGAACGAAGCGAGACTAAGCTAATTAGCCTTCTGTCAGTTCACCTTCAACTGATGGTATCAATGGCAATAGACAATGATATTGATTGTCAGCCAGTCATAGTTATTGCTGAGGACACTGACATCTTCACGATTTTTCTGGATCACTGGGATGACTGATTGTCATTTACTTGAAGAAGGAAGCAAAACGGTCGAAACGAGGGTAACTACGATCTTAATGAAGCTGCTGATATATTACCGGCAGAGATACGAAAGTGTATTCTAATAGGTCATGCCTGGAGTGGGTGCGCCGCGTTCAGCCACGGCAAGACAAATATTCTGAAGGGCATGGCTAAGTCTAATGAGGTGCAGAACCCGTGTGACACAGTTGGACGTTTTGACAAGTTAGAGGATGAAGTTGGCAGCGCGGAACTCAGCCTATTCCGTTGCCTGCATGGTGCCACTGAGAAGGGCACGCTTACATCTCTGTCTTGCGCCCGATACATGCAAATGGTTGCGAACAGAAGTAAGATAGAGCCACTGTAACTGCCACCAGCTGAGCGCGCAGTTTATTTCCACATCCTCTGCGTTCACATCCACGGTGCTAGATGGCTAACTCTTAGCACTGATGAACTCGACCAGAATGATTGGGGATGGAAAGAGGAAAATGGCTCTCTATGTCCATTAATGACAGATTTTGATGCTTAACCATCGAAGGCGCTCAACTTCATTTGTTCCAAATGTAAACAACAAAGAGTCTGTGTGTCGCCAACCAATGCAATTATGCAACAAAGCGGGGTGAAATGTGTGATGGCATATGCATGGTGCCGAGGTCAGCTTTGCAGCAACATCGACCATATGATATTTGATGAAGGCTAGAAAGGCATGGTATCGCATGGCACATCGCGACCTCATAGAGTGCTATGTGTTGATGAGCATCTCTATATGTTATCCTCAGTGACGAACTTGTTTATATTTTCGTTGACATCTATGCATCTCAGCTGTTGAGTGACAATAAATAAATCTTTAGATAATGCCAATAGATTTTCATTTTGATCACACTTGTTAGCAGCTATACAATATATAGACTATCCTTCTTTCTCTTTTGCTATTGATGATGTCGCCAAGTAAGTATAGTACAGCCCGCGACACACCTACCAGTGTCATTATTTCAGGTTGTTGGACACTGTATTTGATTCGAAAATAGCAGACGACGCCGTTTTCTGCTACCCTACAACCGTATCATATTTCACACAAGATGTAAAAAATGGTCCTCAAATTCAACACCCGTAAAATATTCCGCCTAAAAGTGATCACTGGTGATTTTTAGTATGTGATTCTGGGTGACATCACACGTCAGATGACACCAAAAACCTTATGTTGGAATTTTGTCCAGGTTCATCCGCCCTCAATGACTAGGCTAAATACACACACGCTCTCCGAGGCTTGACTGATGACACACTCAAAGGGACATGGTCCTAACAGGCAAGAGGATTGGACCATTTCAGTTTACCCATTCATCATATGACGTCATAATCAACCACGTGATATGTAGGATGATGTCATAATCAATTACAACACGAATGACTCGATTTAGTCCGTCTTAAATGCTTAATAGTCCGACACGTTGTACAATTTGTATGTCTTTGCCAATTAATAAACATGCTTTTTAATATTTTGAAACTAATTTGACGGGGCGCTGTTGCTGCCTATGGTAGCAACAGCACCCAGCCAAATTAGTTTCAAAATATTCAACAGCTTTCCTGTATAGATTTCTGGAAATTGATAGTCAGGGAGTTCAGAGAAAGGTTGATCCCAATACGAGCGAGGTGTGAGTGGAACTTAGCTAGAGATGGGCAGGGCATGCGGCTAAAACCGGAAAGACTCGTTCAACTTTCAGACATGAGACACGGAATACAGCTTGCCTTGAACGATATTTCTCTTGCTAATCTTACGGTCAACCAGCTTCTATACGGGACTTACACTGCCAACTTGGAAATGAATAAACTGATCTGTAATACGGTATGTCAATACATAATTAACACCAACCGCTTTCAGGAGCTTCCCGTTCGCGAACTTATAGTTTAAGGGGTAAATGGACAGCAGCCCAACACGTACAGGTCGGGGCGAAGGCAGCACCTAGAGCCCACCTCTGCTATTCTTCCATTTGATCTTATTCCTCGCTCTCTCTATCTCTCACCCTCTCCCCACCCCAGCCCCTTTCCTCCTCTCTCTCTATCTCGGTCTTTCTTCCTACTCTCCCCCACCTCACACTCAACATTCACACACTTATGCACACCAATAGACTACAATTAATTAAACTATTATAATTTGCCGCCATTTTGTTGTAAAAAAGTTTTGAATAATCTGTATGTGTATGGGAGACGCGGGCATAAGACTCTAAGTCTTATCGTGCTTCCATCTGAACAAAATAAATCACGTTTAAACCAATACTTGAAGTTTATATCAATTCTTAGAAAATTTACTCCTTTCACAACAGAAGAAAACCAGCATTTCAGAAACATCGATATGGAACAGGGGGTGGGGATGGGGGAGGGTGTCATTTCAAGCTATCGCCCGCCCATTTCTACATAAGCACCGCCCACTTTGTACGTATGTTTAGAATCGAGTTGAAACGTTGAAACCTGAATATACAGAATTCCGAGGTAACTATACCACTAATTTGTTAAATATCTTGACTATGGCTGCAACATCATGATCTCCCAGTAAAATTAGTTTCAAAATATTCAACAGGTGTTTATTAAATATGTATGTATATCAAGGGGCATACAATTTGTACATTTTACTGAAGCACATTTCGATATTCGCGAGGGAGCTACGTCATTTTGATTGTGCCGTGATAACTTGTGATTAATTGATTATGATGTCGGATGCTTGAGTGACACATCGGAACCATTTGCCGGAAAAGAAAAGACTATTTTTGAATACGTATTACTGGAAAGACTGGCTCGAGCATCGAGCCAGGCATTCCAGTGATACATTTTCAAAAATAGTCATCTCTTGGCCTGAACATATATATTTCTAAACTACATTGCAGCTTTGGTCATTGATATAGCTTTGTTCTTCTATCTGGATAATTTGTACCCAGACTGATTAATCGAGTAATCACGATTATTCTTAAATAATCGATCGTGGGCACTAAAACAGTAATTGCATAAGCGTGGCTCATGACAAATTATGTGAAATGGAAATGAAGACAAATGAAGAACTATACCACAATGAAACAAAGAAAAGCACAGACTATTCTCTTTTCAAAATTGCTAGAAACAAAGCGGCATCGTGCATCAAAGAAAGCAAAACAACCGGCCGTAAAGTGGCAAGTGAAAGTAAGAGAAATATCAAGGCCTTTTTGGAACTATGTCAAGAATAAAACGGGTCTACGTGAATCAATCATCAATCTACGTAACCCAGCTGGCTCCATTATGACTATAGACGATAAGGAAATATCTGATATTTGCAACAACTATTTCTCAAGTATGTTCAGTTACGAAAACTAGCATTCTACACTAATCATTAGCCCCAGAAACCATGGTGTTGTAATACAGGACATAACAATAAGAATACCTTTCGCTCTCGAAAACAAAGTGGAAGAGCTTATAGAGCAGCGGCTACTGCAAGAAAGTGGTCGGATTCCCCTCCTCATTGTAGAACAATACAAGATCCGTTTTTTCTTAAAGTTATCCACAAAGTATGAAATACGTGGTCATCAATTTCGGTGGTAGATATGTTTTCTGGCATCTTATAATCAGTAAGAATTCAGATTCTTTTTTTCCCCTGGTTCCTTAAAGCTTTCCGTAAATTGCACATGCGTTCGGATCAGTGACGTATATTTAAACTTGGTCACACAGTTCCATATATCAAATTGTCAAAGGTCAAGTTCACTGTGACCTTGGTATAAAATTGTATTCCTTTCGGTTAACATTTTGGTTTGGCCCGACACTTTATCTTATATCTCATGGAGTGGGTCACCTTACTTGAATTTAACTTGGTCGCATGTTTACCTACAAAGTGGATAAAGTACAATGATATTGACGTCAGAGGTCAAGAACATTGTAATATTTGTATGAAATGATTTTAACCGTTTGGTTCTACTTAGCTCACCAGGCCGTTATTTCAGAATTGGCCAAATTATTGGAACTAAGCATCGTCAAACAGTTACCTCAACTAGTAAGAGCAGCACAAAGACAGTCAGACTTTTGAGATCAAGACAATTGTAATCTTGATACAAATCTAGATTTGCATTAGGAAATGCAAAATGCCAAGCTTTTCGTCAATGTCCCGTCAGTGTAACACTGATGTCTTATTTATTAAGCTATATTATTTAGATGCAAGGTTATGATTATTTAACTTTCCAGTTCCCTCATTTTTGCACTTTCTAAGTACTTTCAATAATGGATATCTTCTGTTAGCTGTCATGCTAACAGTATCTCATGAAATCAATTAACATTTACCATGTAGAGCTGCCAGCTGGTGGCTATCATTTATTTTGAGGTACTAACATGAGCACATTCCTTTGATTTTCACGTAACATGCAAGATATTTCAGAGAACACCCAATGCAACATTTTAGTGGCGATGTATTACTCAGCATTATTTAGATGTGAATATTGTTTTCATTTCATCTTTCACTTCAACATAATTGCATTGTCCTGCTATTTTCGACAATGAGATTTTTGTCAGTTGATATCGTAATTGTATGTAATGAAATAAATCAACATTGACTCTTTTAGATTTGTCATAATGTGTCTATTATTACCTTCCTAGGCTAATAATACCAGAGTATTCCTTTTTGATTGCGTTGCTCTTTACAGAACCAAACATTTGGCAGATTTTAAGGCTTTTTAAGCCACGATCAAAATTGGTGACCATTTGACCTCTGCTGACATAATTATTCATCTAATGTTCATAAAACAAGTATGAAAGCGAAGAGGAACAAACGATTGAGTGGTCAGTTTTTTAACCTTCTTCGCTTTTGCCCACTGTGCCAAGATTTCCTCAGCCGAAATCCTTAGCTTCCTCAGGTCCATTCTTGACTTGAGTGTACCTAGTCCTGCTCTCTTGAAGTCACTTCGTAGCATGTTTACCAGATTTATAAAATGGCGTCCTCTCCTGCATGGCTTTGTATTTGCTGACTCCGCGTTGGAGGATTCCAAGGCTCTCTGTGCTGGTGTCTGTTCTTGCATCCTTAGCGCATGGCCAAACATGGGTCATCTTTGCTGGATGACTTTTACAGACAGCGGCGACATATTATACATCTTGTATAGTGCACCATTGGAAATTATGCTGTCAGGACATCGGTGTCTAGTGATGGTGCGTAGGTGTTTGCAGTGGCAGGCATCGAATTTGTCTAGAGCTGCCTTTGGAGTTGCCCAGCTGTTACAGTTATACTGCATCAAGGATACGCAAGTTGCATTGTATAAACGTAGCCTTTTAATCAAGGCCATCTTTGATCTACGAATCCATAGCTTCCAGAAGAACTGGAAATCTATATTACCCATGACGCATCGTGCAGCAATATCAGCAGTACTGCAAAGCCGTGAACCCAGGATTTTAGTTTTCCTCCATGGTTCGCCGCCATGAAGTGGATCGTCATTTTCTTTAGTTTCATATGCTTTGTAGATAGGTATATGTGGGTGAACTTCGTTTTGGATTCGTTCATAAAGAAATTCTTAATTTTTAGTTTGCTTTCAGCTATTGGGAGACGTTCGTCAAGGGATTTCTTTTCCTTGTCTATGAAGTCCACATCATCGGCATATTCCATGTCTAGCGGCATACCCAGTATTGACACTGGGGTTGGGTCCTGTCGAAACTTCCCGCACGGATTTCAACGCAGCGGCAAGGTAACAGGTGAAAAGCACTGGATATAGACTATCTCTCTGTGGGGAGCCGATTGATTGATATATCTATAAGCCGTCAAAAATTTTGAAAATAATTTGTAGTGGTGTTGTTGCTGCCTATACAGCGCCCAGTCAAATTAGTCTCAAAAATATTCAACAGCATCTTTATTAAATAGTAAAGCCATACAATTGGTACAACAACGCTTATTCCGTCATCAATTATGTACCTACGGTATTCATAACGAGTATAACATAATTGAATATGACTTCAGCCTACATGTCACTGTAATTGTTTATGACGTAATATGATGGATGGATAAACTGGAAAGGTCCATTCTCGTTATAAGTTAGGTTACTTATTTATGTTCTCAGAGACGGAAGCGGAATCTTGCCATATTGGAGACAATCGCAGGTCTATCTGGATCAAACAGGGTCGATGCCAAGGAATCTTTCTTGGAATCACGTCAAGAGCTAACAGAGTATGCTTGCTATGAAACGGCTGTTGACTAAATCAATCAAATTTGCTTTGATGGGCATCGCCCGCAGGTAAGTGCATGCACGAGTACGCCAAACTGCACGCACGCACATACGCACCCAAGGCACACACGCACGCGCGCAATGCACGCACGCACACGCGCAGGAACACAAGGTACGCACGCATGCACGTACGCATAATGCACTTGTTAATTCATGCGCGTATTTGTTAGTTGTTACGCAGGATACACCCACCACACCCCACAGGTTGCTTGCGACAAAAATATATGTTCTGATTTTTCACGAAATCAAGAGTGATTAGGCCTACTCAGGTGATTACTACTGGATTTCGGTCAAACGCAATTCCCCTCAAGCGCGCTCATGTGAAGGGGTGGGAGGGGGGGGGGGGTGGGGCAGGGGGCGATATTTTCGAAATTTGAACAGAAGTTATCTAGCGGAAATGAAATGCGGACATACATGCGAATGGGCAGACAGACGGACGGACTGGGTATATTTCTATGTCGACTACGGTTGGATGAGGTGGGTTGGGTGGGGTTAACCAAAATACGGATCTAACCTATGTATCACACTTAGGTATGGGTCTTAATGAAATGCTGGATGCATAACCATCAAGCCGTCATTGTTGACATCAATGATATGTGTTTATTGTTTATTATACTATATCTTTTCAGGAACCATTTGCAGCGCATCAGATGTACGTCCTCATTAACATGTGTGAGGACAGAGTTCCAATAGAAAACATGATAGCCGCCATGAAACGAGCATATCTGATTCAAAACTGAAACAAAGCAAGATTAACTGTCTCGCCGCGAGAAGCCAAACACCAGACGATAATTTCAACAAGTAAAAAAATCCGGAATTGCTAAATACTTTGAAAATAATTTGTCTGAAAGTTGTTGGTGGCTTAGCCACCAACAACTTTCAGTCAAATTGTTTTCAAAATATTTAGCAGGTACAGAGAAATCCTTGGAATAAGTCGTTTGCAAAAGTCATCAGTCAGACGATTAATAGAGAAATAAAGGATCCCGAACGAGTTTCCCTTTTATATTAAATGTATCACACTTCCCTGATAAAGCGGGTTAGTGGGCAGGTACTGGCCATTACCGGCCCAGTAACCTGCGTTTTCAAAATACTTTAGTAAGATCTCATTTTGAACCAGCTTTCGCCAGTTCCAAATGAGATCTTACTAAACTCGTATTATAAATTTGATACGAAATGAATAAGATTCTATGTATAACTATCACATAGACTATTATTTCTAATTTTCAAGTCAAGACGTGTGGTCGGTCGTAAGACTTAAAGAGGCCTAAGCAATCACGATCTTGTGGCTCAAGCAGATCTTTTATATGACACCCGACATTATTAGTTCATTTGCGTGAAAGGCCAAATGAGCTTACACCATGGCGACCGTCCGTCCGTCCGTCATCCTCATCCGTCAACTTTTCCTGTACACGACTTCCTCTCAAAAACCACTGGGCAAGTTTCAACCAAATTTGGCAAATGTACCCTTATGCCATAGGGACGCAAGTTTGTTTGGTTGTAGGGACCGGGCCGCAACTCAGGAAAGATGATTAGGGACTAAGAGCAATTTACGTTTGTTAAAAGGAAGTTAGTACGTTTTAAAATCACGGCCAATCAGAATGTAGTGTCTTGGTGGCCATATTGGAATTTTTCATTTAATTTATTACCGGTATAAAGCCGAACTGGTTTTCTAGGTCTCTAGATTTTTGGACATGATGATTACAAATTTGCAACTTTCAAAACTGTCGGATAAACGGTTTGGTGGCCATCTTCGAATATTTTACACATCAAAAACTGTCATACTAAACTAATGATCAAAAACTGTCATACTAAACTAATGATCAAAAACTGAAAAATTTAAAAGGTCTACTCGAGAAGCGTTGGACATATTTTAACCAAATTTGGTAGAAAACATCATTGTGCCATAGTGATCCAATTTTCTTCAAACGAAGCCAATCAGCCAATTTGGCCAGCGGGTTTTTAGAAAAGTCTTGGAAGCGGAAATTTGGAAAGCATTATTAGGGACTATTGTCCATTCAAGTTTATTCACGAGATGTTAGTACGTTAAATAAACATGGCCGCCATCGACCAATCCGAATTTACATTTTGGTCGCCAAAGTGGAATTATTTTTGATGGATTTTTGAAACTGAAATTTGTTTTGTTTAGGATTTTGGTATAGTCATTTCAAAATGTTCCACTTGCCAAACTGTCGTATAAACAGGTTGGCAGTCATCTTGGATTTTTCCCCAGAAAAAATCCCCCATAGTAGTCCAAAGCAAAGGGAAATTTAAAATGTCTTCTCAAGAAGCACTAACTGGGACCGATTTTATCCAAATTTGGTAGAACACATCCTTGTTCTTGTTGTAATATTTGCACACAAAAACAGGTGAGCGATGCAGTCCCCTTGAGTCTAGCTTGTATTATGTGACCGATCACTCCTCTTTAACCCGTTAACCCTTAAATTTATTCAAGAAAATTTAAATTTTTCCATAGAAAATGTCCATTTGCAGACCAAGAGAACACTATTTTTGAAGATTTACCACTGGAATGACTGGCTTGGTTATCGAGCCAGTCATTCGAGTGGTAAATTTTCAAAAATAGTTTTCTTTTGGTCCACAAATGGACATTTCTCAAGACCACTGCAGAAGCCGTTTTGGCTGATATGAGTGTTAAAGGCTTTAAAGCACCACTAGTATTCGCCCACGCAGTGCCCTTTATAAGCAGGTTTTTACTCTGCCTGATAATAACATTGACTAACATTTTAAATAAAAACAGATTGACATTAACTACCATACGATAGCGGATGGTGTTTATATTGTTTTAATAATGTCAAATAACTTTGATCGAATTTTAAACACATTAAAAAATAAAATAAAATAAATAAATAACATTTTTTAAATCTTTCAATTCGCTGTTTATTAGGCCCAGCGATCATGCGATTAGAAATATTAATAGCAAGCTTACACCCTGTTAGGTCGGGTCACGCGAGTTCGACTTAGGGATCTATTTGTCATTCGAACGCATCATTTTCGGACTTTGTAGTCCAAAAATGCTGCGTTCGACTGGAAAATCGTTCATTATAGTTCGCCACAGTCGAACAGGACGTATGTGTGCATGTGTCAAGCAATATCAGACATCCTCTTAACTCTTTGAATACCGAATTCCTCGGAATATCAATTTCAATAAGCTGTTGAATATTTTGAAAATAGTTTGTCAGGAAGCTGTTGCTGCCGTATGCAGCAACATCTTCCAGTCAAATTAATTTCAAAATATTCAACAGAATATTTATAAATTGTAAATAACTTTTTTTTTAATTTATCATTTCGAATTAAACAAAATATGTCTATATACATTTACGAATCAGTTACATAACGCAGACATTAGAACCACCTGTCACATGAATGATGCGTAAATAATATGGTGTCAAATTTCAATAACACTACCAGATGGCGTCCTGGGAACGGGTTAATCCAATTTACGGATTTCGTATATTCCGCGTAGTAATGATGATTAAACCATTTCGCTTCTCCACTACAGTGAAAATGCATTTTTTTTAAACTATGGAGAAATAAGAGAGTACTGATTTTGAAAACAGAGTTGCTGAAAACGATTACTGTATGTGTTTACAGCACCACTGTTTTCAAAATTAGCACAGTATGCTAAAGAGAATAAAATACTGAATGGTAGGGATTTTGTAACAAACACGTTAACATATACATGTGTGATTTGTGACTATTTGTGAAATTACGTCCTAGTTGTAGTAGACCAATTGATAATCCGGGGAAGATTCTGCGTGTCAAAATTCTATAAAGAGTTCTAACACTGACAGTCGGTGTCTTGGTGACCCTTCAAGAGAGGCTGCGAGAAGAATCGTATTAAAATAAATTCGGTTTAAAAAAAGTTAGAACGTTGCTTCCTTGGGTGACGAATATGGTGTCCCAGATGATTATAATCACTTGCTGTGTAGTTTTCACGAGTTTGTCATCAAGAATACTGGCTGAAACGTAAGTAGTAATACCCCTCTTGATCGTTTTATTCATTATTAACAGCAATTAGAGCAATGGGGGGTTTCAGTTTCTTAGTCAATCTTAAGGCGTCATAATCAACTACGTCACAAGTAGGATGACGTCATAATCAATTACGTTATGAATGACGTAGTTAAGTTCGTCACAACCGCTTAATTGATGGCGGATTAAGCGTTGATGTACGAATTGTATGTCTTTATTATTTATAGGCAGCAACAGCACCCAGTCAAATTCGTTTCAAAATATTCAACAGCTTACTTGTATAGTTTTCTTGAAATCCCGATTCACAGAGTGCAGGGATCGATCGACCCCAACACCGGTGAAGTGTGGGTGGAGCTTAGCTAAAGATGGGCGGGGCATAGCTAAAACTGGATTCCTCCATTAATGTGGATGATATTGACCACGACTGTGGCCCTACAAATATTATGTTGGAGATTATTCTGGGTATACGCCAGCCCATTGTACATAGTCTATATATATAGAGAGAAAATATACACGTGGAATGGCATTACTAAATTAATTATGTTTGACGTAAATACAATTAAATTTTAGCCATGCGTAATACACTGAAATAAATCTGAGAGAGAGAGAGAGAGAGAGAGAGAGAGAGAGAGAGAGAGAGAGAGAGAGAGAGGCGGAGAGAGAGAGGGAGAGAGAGAGAGGAAGGGCGGAGGGAGTGGGGTGTAGAATGTATGGAGGAAGGAGGGAGAAAGAGTGGGTGGGTGTGCGAGGGGTGGGTAGGGGGTAGTTGGGGTGCGAGCCTAAGAAGTAAGAACGATGACTATAGTTTTAGCGTCTTTATTATTTAGGCGTATTAGTGCTTTCCTTTACAACTTTTCCACCACCCATGACTCATCAGCATGATATTAATACTGATCCTAATTCTTATATATCACTGTCTGCTAATTAAATATTTATTTGCCGCCTAGAAGACTTTTTTTTTTAAATTTTATCAACTGAATAACTAGCCAGTCATTCCAGTAGGCCTAATGAATTAAAAAAAACTTCTCTTGGCCTACAAATCGACATTCTTCAAGAGCATTACAAACGCTGGTCTTGAGCGGTTTTAGCGATTAAAGGGTTAAATCACGATTTGCTTTAACCTCTATAGAGCTGACGCCAGACACGACCTCTATGATGACCTGTTACTGGATTACGATAACAGAGTGTTGCCAAAGAAGCGACCCAACCACGTGGTGAACGTGACAGTATCGGTCAGATTTCTCCATATTCACAAGCTGAGTATCCTTGAAAGTGAAATTGAGGCATCAGTTCGGCTTATTCAGGTAAATATAAGCAAATAGAGGCGAATTAACCCCTCTCATGCCAACTTAACCACACACTGGTCAAGTCGGCCAAAACGGCATATGCAGGTGGTCTTGAGAAATATTCATTTGCAGGTTAAGAAGACTATCTTTTTTAATTTGCCTCTGGAACGACTGGCTCGGTAACCGAGCCAGTCATTCCAGTTGTAAATTTAAAAATAGTAATTATTTGTGTGTGGCTTTCGTGACCATCTCGGTCGCTTCTTCAGCACTAAATGACGGTCGCTGGCAACGTCACGCTGGTCAGTTCTTGTATAGTCAAGTAACAGCATTGACTGGTAAACTTTTTCAAATAGTAATCCTTTTTTAATCTGTAAATGGACACTGACTAAGCAAAGAATCGGTATATTCTAGACCACTAAGTTTTTAATGACACATATTCATAAAGAATTTGTATGACAGCAGAAAGCTACTTTTGTCAATTCCAGCGCTAATTTTCAGGAATTGTCTCCTTGTATCGTTCAAATGGACATTCACATTCCGTTAAAGGTTAGGTGATAGACCTACCAGTAGCATTTTGAGGGATTTGATGCGCTGATGGCACACGAAGGGTTAAGATATGGATTTATGGGTAGGTGGGTGAACGCCCCTATATTTAATCTCCCACCAGGTCGTTCCTAAAATACATTAGCAATAGCAACCGTTTCGCCATAGATTGGCAGCTGTCCTTCGTGAGTACTTTACGCTTACATATATTTAGAACATAGCCAGTGTATGGGCGGATGCAAACAGAACACATTGCATATACCGGGGTGGCTACGAGAAGAGCGTCAACATCATGCAACTTGTGGGGAGGATGGATAGTTCTAGTGCCTATGGATAGATGACTTCCATCTTGAATGCTTAACCCTTTTACGTATCACTTTAAGCAAACTTTATATAATCAGTTTGATGTAATATTTAAACTCTTCCTTATTTTGGCTCGATGTATGGAAAAGTGATTTGGATTGGTATTTGAACTTTGACCTATTGGATCAAAAGATGGAGATAGTAAAGAGGAAAGTAAACAGACATGTTTTTATCAATTACTATCTATTCATTCTTGCATTCTTTCTGTCGTGGCAATTCGATAAATCAGTAGTAGTAGTAGTAGTAGTAGTAGTAGTAGTAGTAGTAGTAGTAGTAGTAGTAGTAGTAGTAGTAGTAGCAGCAGCAGATGCAGCAGCAGCAGCAGCAGCAGTAGTAGCAGTTATATATATATTAAAATAATTCTTGTAAATGGTGTATTGTATCGAACCAGTGTTTCAGAATTTTGAGTCCCAAGCATGTTACGGATGGCATAAGCTAAACATGTTTATGGGGAAATACGGGAACATGCGATTGCTACGTATGATCTCGCGATCATATGATAGCAATAGTCGTCACAGAATATATATGTATACGGCCATGTCTCTGTGTTCTGAAGGATAAAGGACACACTTGTCCCTACTGATACAACTACCACCACTAACACTAACACAACCACCACTACTACTACTACTACTACTACTACTACTACTACTACTACTACTACTACTACTACTACTACTACTACTACTATTACTTGTAGCTCGCCTGGTAGTGTCGGGCCATTCCGGTGTGTCCTGTCGACTCGCCGCGCCGCAAGTGCACGACGAATGATGACGCTGGTTAGCATCCAGTCTCGGGGTAACGGATCCTTATGAAACTGCCCTGCGGGTAACAAGAACCGGCTCTTAAGGCCGGTGGAACTCAATCGTTCCGGTGGGGCCGTGCGACCATTGTGGCGAATATTAAACACAACTGTCTCATCCCAAGAGTTTGTGTCACCAGTATGCCTGTCCATATCAAGTTACAAAATTGTTTAGTGCGGTGGGTTGGGTAACTGCTAGCTACGGGAGAAAAACCGACAGAAAGCGAAGTAATATGCGTATTGTCTGTCGCGCTGAAAGAAGCTGGTACAGGTCCAACCTGTTCAGCCCCTGGCCGAGGATGCTCTCGATCTCTGGATTGCGTCTCATTTTATACTACTCGTGACATCACAGGCGCAAGCTCCAACCAATCATCGGTCAATCAGCGCGTAGCGCTAATAATAGCGCAGTCGAATGTTCTAGAACATTTTAGAAGTTCTGCGTCCACGTGGTTATGACGTCATGGCAATATTTTGAAGATAATCAAGAAGGGGTTTCCGTGGTCTTGATTAATGTCAGATTCGGCGGGAACAAGTAATTAAGAAAGATTGCATGGTACCATCTCGGTACACTAAAAGCGTCATCCCATCTTGGTCGTAAACTACGTGCTCCATCAAAAATAGCATCTGAGCGTGCGCATGCGCAATATGCGCGTAGAAGGAACTTAGTCGTTTTTACAACGCGATCTCTTTCATAGGCCCATATACGCTTATGGCTCTACCCAGGGGTGTGTGTTCAGGGAATGAATCCAGGACGGGCGGAGCGTACCCAGCTTAGCTGGTACGGCCGATACCCGCCCGGTCGATCCGAACTACATACTACTACTACTACTACTACTACTACTACTACTACTACTACTACTACTACTACTACTACTACTACTACTACTACTACTACTACTACTACTACTACTGAACAATTTTATTTATTTAGTTGCCTTTTAATTTATCTTAATCTTCATTTACCTTTGTTCTTCTATAATAGAGATGGTCAGATCACCGTCTTCGTTGGAAGCCGAAGGTTTACGACGGTCTGCGAGCCATGCCTATTAAGAAGCATGATATTTGGCAGCCAGATGTGACATTGCTGAATAGGTATGGAAGGCTTTCTTCTTGTTCTCAAATAGTGTTTTCTAGGCTATGGTGTTGCATTTCCTGACCGGTTTAATAATACAATGGCTTTTTAGCTTAGGGTTACAGCTCAATAAGTCTCTTATTCAGTCAGCCAGCCAGCCAGCCAACCAACCAGCAAACAAGCCAGCCAGCCAGCCAGCCAGCCAGCCAGCCAGCCAGCCAGCCAGCCAGCCAGCTAGCTAGCCAGCCAGCCAGCCAGCCAGCTAACCAGCCAGACAGCCAACCAACCAGACAGCCAGCCCGTGAGCCAGCTAGCCAGTTAGTCAGCCAGCCAGCCAGCCAGCCAGCCAGCCAGCCAGCCAGTCAGCCAGCCAGCCAGCCAGCCAGCCAGCCGGCCAGCCAGCCAGCCAGCCAACCAGCCATTCAGTCACCAAAAGATTATTCACGGCTGTATCTAAAAATTACTCATCCGAATGGGTTCAGATTTTAACAGAAAGTAGGAACTTGCAATGCTAGAGGAGTGCTGGACTGTGGTCATGAGCTACATAAAAGAACGTTCAAATTTTGACACCGGAATGCGTGATTATACACTAACACTGCACAACTTGTGATCCGAAAATATCCGGAAAATCCAAAAAGATCCGGAACCCGGGATTCAATCGACCT
This sequence comes from Chaetoderma sp. LZ-2023a, assembly GCA_034401795.1. Classification (NCBI taxonomy): domain Eukaryota; kingdom Metazoa; phylum Mollusca; class Caudofoveata; order Chaetodermatida; family Chaetodermatidae; genus Chaetoderma; species Chaetoderma sp. LZ-2023a. Next base: position 11,907,348 of record CM067375.1, read on the forward strand.
TATTAAACATAAATTAACAAACCACTTAAATAACTTTAGGATGGTAAGTATCCTACATGTACAAATATACCCGCCCATTTCTACCTAAACACCGCCCACTTTGTATTTAGATTTGAATCGATTTATACACTCTGAACACTGAATTATCAGAATGTCTATTTCAAAGTAATTAGCCTACACAGGTAGGCTATTGGATATTTTGAAACTAATTTGTCTGGAAGTTGATGTTGCCTATAGCAGCAGCATCCCTCAGTAAGCTTACTTAGAATTCGTATATCTGATACACTAAGGTACAGCTAGAGTTGAGTGCGTGCCAACCGTATTCCATAAATCAAAGATAGGTCCCACGCCTTCGCGGTACCAGAAGGGACGTCTAACCTCTTTCATAAATTCATGTCCGTGAACAATGGCCGACCTTAATGGACCTTTCCAGTTTTAGCTATGCCCCGCCCATCTCTAGCTAAACTCCACCCACACCTCGCTCGTGTTGCGATCGATCGATCTCTGGACGCCCTGGCTATCAATTTCCAGAAATCTATACATGTAAGATATTGAATATTTTGAAACAAATTTGACTGGGCGATGTTGCTGCTGAGTTTTTAATTGGTATATGCATATTAAATATTAGTTTATGGTTAATGTATGGTTATTTGTGGTTAGTTTGGTGCGAGTTAATTACGCAACACTAGTGTCGCTCTGTGGTTGGGTTGGGTGTGTAGCTTAATATATTTGCGTAATCTTCTACGAATGGGTGTAAATGCCTAACGTAAATAATGCGGATGTGGGGGGGGGGGGGGGCGGGTGAGACTCTGACCAGTGTCGATTTTAGATAAGTCATATTTTCTTATCCTTTTCCAGTGTACACCAAGTCGCGAACAACATTAACAACATCCCTGAGTTCGCGCACCTCACTTCCAACGGCGACATTACATCCGTCTCGTCACTAACAGTGCACGCTTCCTGTCAGCCTCGTTCTGAAAACGAGACGCAGATCTGTGACTTCCGGCTCGGGTCATGGGTTTATTCTGAGAAAGAGTTAAAGGTGAAACTGGATAGGAACAAAAACGAGACGAACGTGACCGTGTTCCAGTCGATCATCTCTTCACAGTGGGTCGTGGATCAGTTAAAGTCTGTCGTTGAAAGAAACCTGGTCAAATATGAGTGCTGTTTGGATCGCTTTTCGCAGATCTTAGTCAGAATGTATCTGGACAGGAAATGACCCAAAGTATAACTCCTTGAAAACGAGTGGCCAAATAAAAACATCATTTTACAGGGCTAGAAATATTATGTTGGATATTTTGAAGCTAATTCGACTAGAAACTATTGCTGCCTATGGCAGCAACAGTTTCCTGTCAAATTAGCTTCAAATATTCAACATATTACATATTTCCTTGTGTTGAAATTGAAATTCTGGAACTTCTGGATTTAAAGGTGCATATTCACACCAAAATGCTTGAAATTAAAATTGTTAAAATTATATACTTTTAGAGGCTTAAATTAGGTACCTAAGTGTAATGAAACGACATAAATCTTAACATATGATGGTTTCATTCTGTATAAATTTATATAACCTTTTAAGTTGTGAGGTTGAATTAGGAACTCGTGTCTCTAATTCAATTCCACAACTTAAAAAAGTATGTTAATTTATATGTGATTAAATCATCACTTGTTAAGATTTATTTCATTTTCCTTATAGGCATATAATTTAAGCCTCTAACAGTATATAATTTTAACAATTTTATTTTCAAAGATTTTGGTGTGAATATGCACTTTTAAAGGTGTAAGTTAAATGGCAGCAAATGTGTTGCTAAAAACGTAATACCTAACGTCATTGTTAAGTTTTAATCACATTTCTGTAACAAATAAACAAATAATGTAAATTTTTTATTCATTTCTCATTATCTGATCCATTGGCAGCAACCAGTGTTATTTTTAAAAGCATGTTTGCTTCAACATTTTGCTATTCAAGACAGCAACACCAAACAACGGCAACAGATTCCTAACTAACTAAGGCCGTGTTCTCACTAGAGACTTAATCCCGAATAACGCCATACTGAAGTGTGGCGTTATTCCTGATTAAGTCTCTAGTGAGAACTAAGACCATGTGGTCTGGCGTCGGACGCGAGTCGGGAGGGCTTTCCATCAAAGGTATCGTCTGGCGTGTTTTCTTCACTATAAGTATAAATTCATTAAATAGTCCTATCTACAGGCGTACGATTGTTCGTTCCTAAAGGATGAATCCGATCTGTCAGTCAAGTATATGACGTTTTGACGTCTTAATCAAGGGACCTATCCAGTTTGTCCACCAATCATATGCCGTCATAATCAACTACGTGCCGTGTATGATGACGTCATAACCAATGACGTCATGAATGACGTATATAGGTTCGTCACGAATGTTTAATTTATGACGGACTAAGCGCTGTTGTACGAATTACCATAGGCAGCAACAGCACCCAGTCAAATTAGTTTCAAAATATTCAACAAAATGTTTATTAAATAGTAAAGACATACAATTCGTAACGGACTTTGAAATGTTCACGACAGACTTAGCTACGTCACTCATTAAGCATTTTGATTGTGCCGTGAACCTACATGTGACGTCATATACTTGAGTATTCATCCAACACTGAGCATCGTGTCGCCTTCGTCGGTCAGTGGTGGGAAGGCAAGCGACATATTATGCAGGCCTACACCTTAGTCCATGCAGAGTCGGAATTTCAGTCCGGAAGCCGACGTTCTGCAGAATGTACCAGACCATATTCCGTCATCTGCATCCGTGATTTGTCCTTGACCTTCCATTCTGAAATCAAGATGGAAAGAAAGAACACACTTACGTTGTTGTTATTCATTCTCACTGTCGTAAATATCACAGAAATCAGCGCCTGCGATCGTCATCTTCATCTTCGTCCAGACAAAGAATTATCTTTCGTTGAGATCACCTTGGAATCACACGTTTTGAAAAATAACACCGAGGCACTTAAACCACCTTGTGTCTGTCTGTCCGTCTTGCTGTCTGTCCTTCTATCCATTTTGTCTATCTCGCTCACTCATCCAAACCCGTTTGTCGAGCTTCAACCAAATTGGCTATTTGCGTTACTCATATGATTGTGGATTGCAATAACGATATTTATATTTGGCTCGAACTACGTGTGGTCAAGAGGCGGGGTCAAAAGTTCAAATATTAATTTAAAATTCCGTCCGTCGCGTATCCTCGGAAATCATTGGATAGAATTCAACCAAATCTCTAATGTAAGTAACAGTATGATGAACGTTTGTCGGTGGATATTTATATTTGGGTCCGTATGCCTAACCTGGGGCCAGAGATAGGTGGCAAAATATCAAAAATCATAAAAAGGAAGTCTATTCGTCACGCTATCCCATGCATACGTAACCGTTTTTGTTGGAATTTGTTATCTAAATTACCCGTATAATGTGGCACGATGACATTTATATTGAGTCCCGCCACATTGTGGTGGGGGGTGGGGGCGGGTGGGTTGGAGGGGGGGAGGGGGGGGGGGGTGATATTATATCATATAATTCCATCCATCACACGATCTCCTCCGAAACCAAATGTGTTTCACCTAACTGAATGCGGATTGCGAGATGACATTTACATCGGGCTCCACACCCAGGACCGAAAATAAAGGCAGTGCAACAAGTGCATCTGCACAGGCCCCCCCAATTCCCAGGTCCACCCACCCCCACCCCACCTCCAGCACACCCCGACACCCACACCCACCCACCCCCTAAAAGAGACACAAAAAATGTTGGTCATAATTTTTAGGGCCTCTGCATAGCTTCAAGTTACACGAATAGATGCCACAGCTATACTGGTACAGCTGATAAATAAGTTATGATTTTCAGAAAAGAAAACAATTTTTGACGCTATGTAAAACATGTTCTGTTGAATATTTTGAACATAATTGGATTGAAAGACATTTCTGCCTTAGGCAGCACTGTCTTCCAACCCAATTATATTCAAAATATTCAACAGTATTTCGTTATTTTTGTGTTTGAAACAATCGGTTATTTCGGAGCTGTGCTGTATAAGACTGGCGTGGCCAAATACCACATCCCTATCACGTCAGGGGCCCCGGAAGTTCCCCGGAAGTGAACCCCGCACATGAGACACCCCCCCCCCCCCCCGTCCTAAGTTCGCCTCTGTCCACAGCAGGTCAAAGGGCAATGGTGTGATTAAAGTTTGGGGACGTGAGGAGATTTGCCGATGGCATGTCATCGAGTGCGCATATTTAGTTCGTTAGGCGTTTGTATAATTATAGATATTGATCTGATTAAATTTCATTTGAAATGAAGGTGTCGAACCGGCCACAGGTAACTCAGTAATTTACGTATGATTCTGGTTGTGGCATGGCCCCATACATAATTAACATTGGTAATGAAGCTCTATGTCAAGCTACAATTGATTTTCATCACAGTATCGGATAATTAACAAGTTGTCTGTAATTGTTTGACGCCAGTGAGGATATCTAATTACGATACGGAAATCCCCTGGCTGTTCTACGTGGCACGCACGATGTAAACCGTGCAGTACAGCTCACACATAGGGCAGGCCTTTAAAATGTTTCCAAAACAAAAACAGAAACAGCTTATAGTTTTAAAATAAACATGGGGATATTATGATCGCCTCCGTCCGTCCTTCCGTCACGCCATCGCCTTCAAACCCAATGGGTGGAATTAAACAAAATTGGATATAGGGCCTATGAGTTATCCATATAATTGCTGAGTGTGTGACGACATTTACGTTTGACTCAGCCGCCATAGGGGTCGGTGTGTGGGGTGTGTGTGTGGGGGGGGGGTGTGTGTGTCAAATTGTCAAATATCCTTAAATATCCTTTTAAAAACTGTCCGTCACACTATCGCCACCCAGACCATTGTGTAGACTTCAATCAAGTTTAGTATGTGAGTTACCCATATGAGTGCGGGGTACAAGAGGACATTTACATTTCGCTCCGCGCCCAATGGAAGGGCTTGGGGTCAAAACGTCGAAAATTGATTGTAACACAGGTATTGGCCCCGTTGTCAGGAACGAGCTTTATAGAGTTAAACCGTTGACTATGTATTAAGGAAGACATCACAAACTGTCTGACCACCCCTCACGTCATTCTTTGAGAGGATACGAGGCAGGTACTTCCTCAGTCTTCCGCCTTTCATTGCGGTATACCATATAATGGTACAAATTGATGAATCCAGTTTTTTGCTATGCCCCGCACATCTCTAGATAAACTCCACCCACACTTCCCCCGTGTTGGGATCGATCGATCCCTGAACTGCCTGACTATTAACTTCCAGAAAACTATATATGTAAGCTGTTGAATATTTTGAAACTAATTCGACTGGGTGATGTTGGTGCCTATTGCGCACCCTTAGCTCAAGCTGTACTCAACGTGATCCCGGGCTTAAGCACAGCTCATAATTCTTGTCCGCTGACATACCAGCTTGGCTTACGTAAACTCCGCTCAAACCGCTGTAAAATCTGAACCTGCTATAGGGCAGGTTCAGACCTAAGATCAACACTACAAATGGCGGAGTATTTAAATCTAGTAGACCAACTTGATGTTGTTGAGAGATTAATTAGACGGGAACAAGTGATTAGAGATCGATTGAACGCTATTACATTTTTATTCTGATGATGAATTTCTGTACAGATTCAGACTAAATAAGGATGATGCTGATGATGCTGGAACTCGTTCAAAATATGTTAGAAAGAAAGCAAAATAAAGTGTCAACAGACATTTCTTCCGTCATTCAGTTTAGATTCTAGAATTTCCTTTGTCGTTTCCACTAATTCAATTATAGTACTTTTTTCTATCTCGGTAAAATTGGGACTTTTCGCTTTACCTGCCATTGCGAAAATAATTGAAACAGACCCGGAGTCGGGGTTGAGCTGAGTTCACCGCAATCCAAGCTCAGTTTGCCGGTCAGCAAGCGAAGTCCTTCTCAATTGATCTCAACTCGAGCTCGGCCTTAGCCGTGCTTACGCGAGTCGCCGCTCAAGGGGTAACTCTGGCTTACCTGATCTATATGTGCGCAATCAACCATTATACTAAATAGTAAAGACCTACAATTCGTACAAAAGGCTTAGTCCGTCATCAATTAAGCGTTCGTGACGAACGTATCTACGTCATTCATGACGTCATTGATTATGTCCCGTAGTTGTTTATGACGTCATATGATGGATGGATGGATAAAGTAGAAAGGCCCATTACTATACTATACCGTGAAAATACGATAGAAATTCAAGTTGAAAAGACACCCATTAGCCACCTGCTTTCTATGAAATCACCCTCGTACTGTAGTCCATTCGGCCATAGGTAGCGACCGTGTCC